>OMLC01001741.1:0-11154 GCA_900302585.1 Regalecus glesne
ATATATAAATTTCAGGGTTTCATGTTTCCAAGAAAATCGTTATCACAAAACAGGTAGCAGAAAGGCAAAATAGGTGCCTACTCAATAATGACCTTGTTGTATATGTCAATACGTGGTCTTTACCCAGTTGGACCATAAGAGGGCATTCGTAACAGTGACTGCGGCCAGAAAACAAAAGGAAGTAAATAAAGGAAGAAAATGCAATCCCGTCACGTTGACAAAAACATAATGGGTTTATTCTGCAAAAGTCAAGAAAGTAGGGCCATGACAGCTTGAATATGAAGTAAGGAATCCCCCGCCTAGGAAAAAAAAACAGAAAACGTGACAGTTTTTTTACATCCTTTTTTTATTTTTTGCTCAAGGCTTGTCTCTTAAAAATGTCTGCTTCGTATGTTTGTTTTGTTCCTTCTCTCTCTAGTAACCTTATTATGGATATCTGGGGCCTACATCTAACTGAGTGTGCTCCGCCCCCTCTCCCTCCTCTCTGTAACGCGATTGGAGGAGCGGACGTAAAGGGGGGGGGCTAATGGAGCAAGGAACAAAAAAACGTGACTAGGCACCCAAAGCGTCGTGTTATGCAACGGCTGACCTACTAACATACATTTTAGACTAGAGACTCAGAGAGGGAGAAAAGAAAGAGGGGGGAGTGAGAGAGAGGGAGAGAGAGAGAGAGAATTGGAGCAAGTCGCCAACATAACATGAGGTGCCCATCCAAAATAAGCGACACTGTATTCATAGTCTCCCACCTGCATCAATCGAGGAGCTCGTTTATGGTGAATGTGCGGGACAAACACATGCGTCTGAATCCAATAGATACCCAAGGAGTTGTTGAACAGGAACTTGATTTCTGTGGACCCGTATTTTTAATCAGAAAAGTAAGTCTTTATTTCATAATGTTTTTCTATTATTATTCTTATCTGAGCTGTGTGTTGGATTATTGTTGTAGCCCCATAACCAACATTAAGTAATATCTTCATCCATATCTAAGTTTGTGCGCTGCTCTATTTGTGCTGATCAGGGCTACCGTTGTTGGACTTTGACAGTGAGTTTATTGTTATTTCCTGCACTCTAGCATTCCTTTATTTGAATCCTGAGTTTGTTTTATTGCCCGACTATATGGGCTGTAGCTTGGATCCATATTATCAATGTCAAGGCTGTCCTCTCCTCCCCCGGCTCATTGGAGGGGAGGAGTCCTTCCTATATACAATACTTGCAGGGCAGAATAACACATTTTAAGCTTTAAGCTATTTTGAACCCATTTAGAGAGCGTTGCGTGTTTCAGTCAGACGTTTCACGCCCCCTTGCGTCATCGCTGTGTGCTAAAATAATTTTGCTATAGAGTCGTTATAAAACTCGGGACACCTTTTCAGTGATGTAAACAACGTGCTTTTCTTAACATGCGTAGCTGACGCATTGGGCTCATTATATAGTCCCCACCACTATTTATAAGCACTGATTTGAAATAAACGCAACTATTACACACATTTTTTTATGATTAATGATGCTCCCATAACGATAATAATAACGCCGATGATGGTGGTGTATCCACAAACTATCTATCTATATATACATATATATATATATATGCATTTCCGCACCAGATGCGTACGGGCTATCTGGGTTAGTGGGCTAGTCCATACGGACAACTGGAAAAATCCCATGCAGGCTCCGAGGACACACTTCTCCTCGTCACGTGTAGTAGCTCTTTGTAAAGGTTAACACGGGTGTATAGACTTGAGGTTAACCCGTTGTAGACACAGACGGAGCAGCACACGGGAACGACAGACAGACAGCACATCACCGGAGCGCTGGTCTCTTGACTTACAACTTATTACTCTAATTTCGTTCTGTTTTTGCTGTTGTTTACAACCACGGATTTAAGAGATCTATAAATATACCCCAGCAAAGACGGAAAACGCTGAAGTCTAACAAGGGATTCCGACAGCCTGTGGTAGCCGTCAGGTGAGGTGAGAATGCATCGTTTGTTAGAATGTGGGTCAGTACGGTCCGGTACCTACGCGCATTCCCGTTTGACGTGCGAATTGTGGGGGATTTAGCCGAGGACGGAGCGCTTCGGATGTTAGTTGTGAAACATGGCGGGGTTTCTGTGGAGTCGCCCTGGGTGACTTGCTTTTGACTACTCGAGTGGATGTGTCTTAAAACGATTTTTTCAGACTTGTGAGCAACAAAGAAAGACCCTGCCTACGGAATGGCAACTAGCAAGTTCCACGCGTCTTTGCAGTGCGCAACTACCCTAAATGAATATTTAAAATGTCTTATCCATTGTGATCAGTAAGCAGAAGCAGCCAACAAAGAGAACATAGCTAACATCCCGAGCGGCCGTGACAGACCCCGCTCGGCTGCAGCCAGTTGGCTAATCATGTGCTCGGTACGCACTAGGGTGTAACATGTTAAAGATACTGCGCCCTGAAGCTAAAGTTGGATCTGGAAATAGTGTTTTATAGTTACGTGAATTTCGCTAATCCTTATTCGTTTCCAAGGATGGTGTTTGGCTGGGGGTATTTTTACACACACACACGCACACACCGGCTTTGTGGTTGATATAACCCCGCACGTGGGTTCATGAGTACCCCCCCTTGTCTTGCAGCATTTGTCCTGCACTGATGGCATGCATTCGTTTAGGGCGTCACTGGCTTATGTCCGGTTTAAATGTATACGCACCGGGAGCCGCGCAACGAGCGTGTCCTTGGATTGAGGGGGGTGGGGGTGTTGGACCGGGTATTTTGACACGGCCTCATCATTGCTTAGATGTCGCGGTAGTGATGACCCGCACCATGACACCTCTCGTCTATTCAACTGGTGGTAGGGCACATCCGTGCCCGTTTTTTTTCATGGCGTCGCAGCCCCATGTGTGCGCTTTGATCTCCGTATATCGTCGTGGAGACATTCCAGAGGTTATTCAGGTTGCATAATAAATGAATTAAATAATTAAAATGGATTAGAGAGCGGGGAGATTACGCAATCGGCGGAAACCCATAGTCTGTGGCTATGCAGTGCTGCGCTCTGCTGTAGAGGGTGGTGGGAGGGGGGTTGCTGCTGCTACTGCAGCTGCCAATTGGTTGGCGCATACACTGGGTCTCTATGCCAGCTCTGAATCTAGGTCACACCAGCCCTGAGGGAGGGGTGTGGGGCGATTCTGTCTTTATATAAAGACAGAATCAAAACCCCACCAAAAATAAATCCTCGCCGCGACATAACAAAGAAACGCACCAGTCATGCAGGAACAGAAACACGGATCCCAACAGCCGCGTGTGAACTAATAAAAGATTCCACGTTCCACTTGACCCACCCCACGTCCTGCTAGCGCCAAACCAAAAGAAAACGCACATATATATTTACACATTGCTTACCTACTGCCCTGCTTAAAATACAGCCACCCTGCGTAGGTGATTTCAACCGTGTTGCATCATTGCACTTCAGATGTGGCTGGTAGCTAAATTCATTATTGCCCTTTCCAAGTGGTGGCCAAACACGTCTCTGGTATCTGTGTGTTTGTGTAAAACGGTCCCTCCATCCTGACTAAATAAATCCACCTTAAACTTTGTGAGTTCGTGGTCAATGGTTTGAAGTGGTTTCCATCCTGTCCCACTTCTTGGCCTCTTGACTGGGTTTCCTGGCACATGTGAGATGATAAAAGATGGGGCTGTGCTTTGTTATTGTACTGCGGTTTGGAGCCCGGGGAGAGGCGAATTACAGCATTTAGTAGGCCAAGGGAGCACATGTGACTGGGGAAACACATGGACTGGGTCATACTGCTTTTTTTCCTCTCTCCCTCTCATTCTAAGAGAGGGGTGATATGGCCCTCTTTTCGTGGAACAAGGATCTGGCTCCGAGAGGACTCCGCCTCACAGCCGGACTCCCTGGCTCACATTCCCCTATACTTTCTTTGGGAGATAAATTAACCCCCTAGACTTGGAATTCAGGAAGAAGACCCCACCCATGACACTAACCCAGCCCCCCGCCTGACTTTTGCACCACGTGCCACACATTGCATACTTCCCTGTGAGATGGGATGTGCAGGCTTAACAGTTCTATCACTAACATTTCTCTGAAAAGATTGCTCCCCCTTTCCTCTGCCAACACCCCCCATCACCCCACCCATCCTTTATTTTAGATGTGCTTCCATTTCCTCAACAGTAACACGTGCAGATTTTGAACTCGGCACACATTTTCCAGAGCTCACCGCCACATATAGCCTCCTGTGGTGTGGGCCCACTGGTTGTGTGAGTGAGTGCAACTTGGATTCTTTTCCTGTGCTATCATTCCATAAGTTCCATAGAGACCCAGTGGTGACATGGGAAAAATATAAGATGGATTGTGAAGGTGTATGAAACACAACCAGAGAACTGGAAGTGTGTGCGTTGGGGGGGGAGGGCAGCTCATCTCTGCTTTCTCCAGTTAAGGGAATTTGTTTTTTTTGTTTTGAAATTAAAGAATCCACACACATGCAAACTAACCAGATGTTTCTGCCTATTCGAGGCAGTAGTAGTGAAAATCACCACTGATCACTTGATCTGTGCTTGTATGTCTCTGAAGCGTTAAGCGCTTAGCAACATCTGCAATAGAGATCCCCATTACAGTTGAGATGCAGAAAGCCTGGGCTTTCATGGGTGTTAGTCAGTGCAATTAACCCAAAGGTGTTCCATGCACACCCCGTGACTGAATGTGATTCACACTCCCTTTCACATGGTCTATCATCAAAAGGTCTTTGTATATGAGATAAAGAGAGACAGTAAGAGAGCAGCGGTAGTGAGTTAACCACCCGTATTCATTCATGCAGCTGTTTCATCCTGAGAGATACTTATTTTGCACACTCAAAGTGATCCATAATGTCCCTTGTTATTAAAGCTCGTTTTGTTTTGCTATCTACCTCTGGCTATGTTAGGTGAGTAACCAGATAGAAGCGGAGATGTGACATAATTGGCTGCCCTTTCTTATTTCCCCCCCTATTGTTGCTATGGGTGACACATTCTTTCTACCAGCGCAACACCGTCATCGTTACCATTGTTACTGTTTTTCCCCTGCTCAGCCATCACCTCACTTCCTTTTCTATTCCCCTTTCTTTGTTTTATCTCTCCTTCTTCACAGATTCCCTCCTTTTTCTTTGTCTCAATCCCACCTTATACTCTATAATTAGATTGCACTCTAAATTTACACCCCTCGCTCACCTCCTTCTTTTCCTCTTTTTCTGTCTCTCCTGACATTTTGTCAACGTATGGTCTATTCACTCTCCCTGTCTATGTCCCGCCCTCTTTCTTTGCATCACCTTCCTTTAGCTTTGGTGACCTATATTTCAGACAGTGAGCAGTGTGGTGTAGGCGGCTACCATTGTGTTTGTCAAGATTGGTAGGGTCTCAGTTTCTGGGTCAGTGGGACATGCTGGGAGAAAGTCTCTCCCTTGTCCCCAACAGCCACATGTGAAACGCCTACGGGAATAACCTTATTTTTGGTTCCATTCAGCCAGGCATAGGAAAAAGCCAGACACCGACGTCTTTATTTTCCAGAGCTAATCTGGGTGCGATTGCACCTTGTAATTTTAAGTATTAAATAACTCCATCAGCATCCAAATGCCCTGTAAATTGTAATGCTATTATAGGGCATATGGAAAACTGTCTTTCTACCGTGTGTTCAGTCGATCACTGTCCGTCTACCTTTTGCTGCTATAATAGAGCGTCCTTGTCTTCACTATTTGGCCCGAAAGACGTGTTCAATGATACGGCATAATTATATCCTTAGGTCTTGGGATGAGCCAAGTATAACCTCAGTAAACCTGCCAGATTATGAGATTATCTATGCAGACAGTATCCTGGGGCTTATGTAATTTATCAAGGTTTGCAATTGTTGTGCAATACTTTAATTGCTCCGGACACATAAATGTGTAACACACTCTTAGTCATGGTATGTATACATGTGAAAATAACATAAACTACTTAAATATCACAATGTTCTAATACTTCAACCCATCAGATAGGAAATACATATGAATAGAAAATACACTAGTCTTATTGTAGATCTGAACGGTTGATGCTAGTTTCTTCAATATGATGTAATCTTAATATATTATCCAGTTTATCCTTTTTTATCAGATGAGGTTTATCAATTGACTGACAAAATAAGAGTCTGACACGTATTTTCTCAAAACAATACAAGGCATGAGTTAGGGTTGGGACCCAAGTAGTAAGTAACCTAAACAAAATGCCCCACAACCTCTATAGAGAGTATCTGCCCTGTAGGGGTTATGAGAAGCAAACAACATTAACACGTATTTTAATTCCAATGTTATCCACGTCTGTTAAGGTCAGTCCTTGTCATAGAGAGGTCAGTTTTTCACGTCATAATTAGTCCCAACATTGTGGGGGTGGACACAGTCTTTGATGGAACTCAGGAGGATTAAGGCTAGATGCCCTTCCTGATGCCCCATAGTGAGCTCGAACCTGCAACCTCAGGCTCATCAGTTCCCAAAGCACATATTCTACGGCAGTTCCCTACAGAATATGGATAGTAGCTGGAGCAGTAAATATCTTCGTATGCAACAGAGAACCTAAATTGAACTTGCTTTCAGATTAACACTGATGGCATTTGAAAGCAAATTATTTTGGGGATGAGTTTCCTGTGGAATCCATTGGCCTTTTGCCTTAAAACAAGATTGTTAAGGTCTTGTGTTGAAGCACACCTGTTCTGGTCATTACTGGGAGCTTCCTGCTCTGTTTAAATGCTGCTGAGCCACCCTTCTTTGTGCCTATATGACTGCTTGACCACCCCAGTGTTTTGCTAAATTAAGCTACTCAGTTCACATGCCTCTTTGTTTGTGACCACCCAGTCCCTTTTCATTGCAGAGGCCCTTGACCTATATCTATCAATGCCCCATCTCCTGGCCACCCTCGGCCAACTCCAAATCTCTTGACTCCAAGCCCCTTTATCCTTGGCTGGCCCCGGCTGCTGCCTTTGTCTGTCTTATCTCTTCGCTCTGCATCATTGATTTGGCATTGAGTTGTTTGGCAAAGAATGTTTCCACATATCAACGTCAGAGAATACATGCAGTGTTCTTGTTTCAAGCAACAGTTAACATGTGGAAAAATTTAAAAAGGCTCGTTTTTCCAAGAGATTTTTGTTATGGAGCATTTGTACATGACCCAGAACCCTATAAAGGAAGAACGGGAGCCTTACATGCTCTGCACCTGGCTGGTCCTCAGCTCCTAATACTTCAGCATAATGCTCATCTGGCAGACAGAAAAAGCTAAGCAGTTTACTGCTATTTTTGTGATCTTGGCTTAACAAGTCTATGCCATTTCATGTCATAATGATGTAATTTTGGTAGTGTTCGGAAATTGTCATAAAAGTCATCTGTAAATTTACATCAGCTGTCAGGCACAGATTTAATTAGCTCGACCCTGGAAAACTGCCATTCAGCTGCCTCGGAAAATATGTAGTCAGATCTGTCTATATTTAAAGTATGTAACATGGAGACAAACGACTCCGTAAAAAAAACACACCACCACCAGCTAGGGAGTGAACTCAGTACCCCCATTACATCACAAAAGTCAACATCAACATGTCAGGCTGGGGGTCAGAGGTCATGGGGCACAGACAGAGCAGATCAATAGCAGGGCCAAAAGGTCAGACAGTGGTTATTAAGCTGCAGAAACCATTCATTGGTTCCCAGGAGCAACATTCATTCAAAACTAAACATGCCAAGACAATAGAGAGAGAGGCAGCAAGGGTATCTTTTTGTCCAATACATTTCTCTGGTTGAAAAAATTGCTTTAGGGGAGCAGAAAAAGTCAGCAGAAATAGAATTGGAAAACAGTTAATAAAAAAGACAAGATTATGTTTCATGTGAGCTTATTCTATGTGGATTAACTGATCATCTTTATTTTATCTTCCTTTGTCTCTGCAGCCTCTTAACGTCTTGCAGCCAACTGGAGACAAACAGAAGCCCCCCTACCGAGATTGACTTGCCGAGGTAGACGGACTGACCTACATCCTGCTACTCGCCTGGAGCTGTAGGACACCTCTGCCAGCTCAGCTCAGCTCAACGTGCCACTCTCGTGTAAAACATTTAAAAAGAAACGGGGGAAACGAAAGGGTCACAGGATTTCCCTTGCATTCTTCTTGACTCTAGGAATTTGACTTGTTTCTTCTCTAAAAATATCAAGAGTGGATAAATGAGGGGTGCAAATGCTGAGTTCCACCTCTTCTTGATATTTCTGGCCAATTTTGACACTTGAACCGTCCTGACTGAATTAAGACTAAAAGTGGATTAAAAAGACTTAATTTAATTTTAAAGCAGGTCAAACCTGATGAGTTTCAACAAGGAAGGAGCAGAGACATCAAGAGAGGTTCTGACAGATTCTGGCACTTAGAAAACTACCAGAGTGAGCATTTTTGGTCAAAGCAATCGAGAAAAAATTATCACTGCCCCCTTCCTCCCCTTGACCTCTGACCCAATTCCATCGTCATTTGTCCTGGCAAGATTTCAAACTGGCTGCCAGTGAACAAGAATGGAAAGTTTGAGTGCTGCTCTTACAACATTAAGCAAAAACTCAGGGAATACCTTAGACTGTCTTGAAACCTTCTCCAATTTCGAGGAATCCCTCCCTTCCCCCCAGATAGCATCAGCACGCCTGGGGCGCCTAATTAAACCTAAACCAAATATGAGCTGCAGGCGGAAGCGGGAGTTCATATCCGATGAAAAGAAGGATGCCTCCTATTGGGAGAAACGCCGCAAGAACAATGAGGCCGCCAAACGATCCCGGGAGAAGCGTCGTCTCAACGACATGGTTCTGGAGAACCGTGTCATGGCGCTGAATGATGAGAATGTGAGGCTCAAGACCGAACTACTGCAATTGAAGTTGCGTTTTGGCCTTATCAGTACTGCCTCCTACATGGAGAAGAGCCAACAGATTAGCGGAGGCACCAACACAGGAAATGGAGGGTCATCCTCCTCCAGTCACTACTACTCCAGTGGCTACTCCAGTGGCTCTCAGGTGATGATGAACTCTGACTCCTCAGAGACAGAGCAGTCTGGACGCAGTGAAGGTCACGGTCAGCTCGTGAAGTATTCCCCCCGTGGCTCCCTCTCGGACATGTCAGATGCCTCCTCCAGGGACAGCCCTGATCCCATCAGCTTTGAGATCAAGCAGGAGGGTGAGCGGCTTGAGATGGACATCACGAATGGCACCACCACCCAGATCATGTTCAACATCCACCGTGGCCTGGCCTCTGTGCCCACTCACCACCAGATCCAACAGCACTCTCAGGAGCTGGAGTCTGCCTACCACAGCCAACAGCAGCAGCAGGTCCTCCAACACCAACAACCGCAGCCCCACCAGGAATCTGTTACCACCATTACAGCCCCTAACCAGGCTGTCCCTCATCCACCTGCTGCCCAGAGAAGTGTTATACTCTACCGCGCCAGCAGTGCCTCTTACCCTGTGGAGAATCTGACAAGGCACCAAGACACAGATCTGCAGGCTTCCCAACAACACAACAGTGGCAGTGGCCAGACATGTGTCAACCAGCTCCCGCATTCCAGGGAGGGCATCACAGAGAGCTCCAATGAGACATTGGCTGAGGTGACCAAACAACTGGAGAGGAAGACATTAGACTCCCCTCAATATGACCTTGCAGAAAGCCGTAGTGAGGAAGACGAGAGACATATGTACATGGTTAGTCAGTTTTCCAGCACACAGCTACAAGAGAACAGCTCCCCTGCAGGCATGGCCCCGGAGCTTCTCCACAAACAAGAGGAGTGTACCATGAAGTCCCACCTGTATCACCAAGTCCAGCAGCCCCATCATTCATACCTCAGCATCCATGATGAAGAGCCCCCTGTGCTAACCTATGAGGGTGGGCCCAGAAATGACACTTATTATCAGTCCACCTCCTCTAGCAAGGACACCTCATCCAGTGATGGAGATCCCCGTAGCTCTGACAAAGAAGCCTCTACAGACGATGATGAGTCCCCATCTTCCTCCAGCTCTGAGACGGGGAGCTATCACCACCAGCATCTGTCATGCCTCCTGCAGCCTGCCTCACCCCTGCCTTCCTCTCAGGGTTGCTCTCAGACACAGGGCAGAGAAGCCCATGGGGAAGTGAAGGGCACAGCATTACCCCACAAACTCAGACTCAAACACAGGGCTATGAGCACCAGCGGTTCTGGGCAGGAGTCACCAACCACCCCACCATCTACCACGTTGTCCCCTTTCTCCCACCTACCCCAGCATCCTTATTTAGCCCTCCTGCCCCAAGGGTCCCGAAAGGATAGTGGGAAAAAGGAGTCAGGTGGACGGCGACACAAGAGGCGAGATTGAGTGACACTGACTTTTCTGAAGCTCATAATAAAGTGAAGCTGTACTCTAAAAGCCGATTTAAGAACCATCCCTCCATCATGCCTTTATCCTAACTTTGAACCCCTGTTTCAAGTCCTGGGGACACGGAAGCTGGGCTTCTCCGCACCTACGTCCCATGTCACAAATGAGCGCTGGACTTCTCAGGGGGAGCCATGTCATATTTGTATATATTGTACAGATTTGTCATTTCATACATCCTCTGTACTTACAGAAGCACTTTTGTTTATGCAATGAGAGGAGGAATGGAACTGCTTGTCAGCTTATTGTGTTGTTATTCAACAATAATCAGCATCATAAAACATCAGCGAAAGGTCATTTTCAAAGCAGAATGTAGTGAATCATTAATTATCAAGCTTTATCAGTACTATTAATTTGGTACACGTGCAGCTGTAGACAAACATACTCATGTATGGCACTCTGCCTTAATTTAATCAAATGCAAACACAAACTGGGAATTTTCCCTCGACCAAAGAAACTACTCCGGTAACACTACAAATAAAGAGTTCCATCCCTCTTCCCGGGCCCTACCTCTACCCACCCATACTTTATCCCTGCCATTGCCATTGTTTTGCAAAAGCCCGTCACCATCTTTATTTTTTAAGCACTTGGTTTGTATATTACTGTAATATATGAATATACTTATGTTATATAAATATATATTTTACAAAGAAAATTTGAAGAAAAATTCAACAAAAAAATGTTACAAATCTGCAATGGCAAAAGAGGATTTGGAAAGTGACCATCCCATTATTAATCACAATTACTGTACAGCCACATTTTG
>OMLC01001745.1:0-11113 GCA_900302585.1 Regalecus glesne
AGAGTGATGCAGTAACTAGCTAGCTAGCGACCACAATGTGTGGCTACTACTACCATGCAAAATCGTGTCCTGAAACATGGAAAGTAGAAAAAATGCATTTACCATTTATCATATAATTATCATTAATTATTTTGGCCATGTTGTGAAAATCTTGTGATATTAGAACAGCCCTAATTATACTACGTAATTTTTATCTACATTTTAGAGAAGCAATTTGTTACAAATCTTAAAAGTCGGGGAAATAAAATGATTGATTCACTGATGCTAAGTGCAGTCAATACTGTTTTGTTCTTTTGCTTCCAAAATGAACAATATACGAAATGCTGGTGTGTGACGATGACATGCAGGTTAAGGAAACATATATTGTTTGCTGTTACAAGGAGGGAACTGGCAGCAAATAATAAGTGCAGGATAAAGGCATCTGGTCCACACAGACCTCTGCTGCACCTTCAATGTGTTATCCTCTAATGATGTCGCATACACTTTGAAGTTACCACCAAGCATGACTGAAGTAATACTGTAAATTGTGGTTCACTCACATCTAGAGACATACACAAACATGCCTGAACACACACATAGACAAAACAATGGACTTTAAAGGAGTGGATTATAATGGGGTGGCATAGCTCAGGAGGTAATGACTCTGTCTAGTAATTGGAAAATCAGTGGTTTGATTCCCAGCTCCAGCAGAAAGTGTTTCGAAGTGTCCTTGAGTAAGACACTGAATCCCTAACTGCTAAAGCCTTGTGATGGAATAACCACCTGTCGAGGGTGTTTTCCTGTCTTTAGCACAATGAGTGCTGGGATAGGCTCCTGCATGACTCTGTGACACAACTTCAGATAAGTAGAGCGCATGGATCAGGGAATGACATGCAAGCTGTCACCGGTTCTAAACACCATGTGGCATCAAAGAAGGCATCTGGCCTTAATGCCCACACTCCACCTAAGTATATGTTCTCATATTTAAATATTTTATCTTTAAAACATTATAAACATGTAAGGAGTGTAATAATCCATAAACATGTGCCTCCCTCTGGTACCCATCTGCCATCTAAGTACCCAAAAAAACTTAAGGCTAAACATTCAGTTTATGAAGTAGAAGGGGTTAATTAAACCAGAGATCTCCTCAGTAAGAATATCTTTGTCTTCATCATATTTAATATATGTCCGACTTGTGAATATCTGAGTTCAACTACCTAGCCCGAGAGTAGATTTAGGATTACATCTAAACAGCCAGTCTATGAAGAGACTCACCACTGTAAGATTGTTATTCATGGGCTGGAAAGTGCAGCAGAGCAGCTCGCTAGACTCTGGGTCTCTGACCTCACGTATACACCGCCCATCCTCTGTATTCCAGATGCGCAGAGTCCCATCCAGTGATGTAGATACAATGACATCATTGCTGAGTGACCAAGCAAAGTCTGTGACAGGACCTCCGTGGCCTTTCAGGATCACCTTCACACAGGGTGGAGGCGGGGATAAAGTCATGATGGACAGAGTACCATCCAATGAACAGCAGGCCAGAAGATGCTTGTCATCATTGGCAAATTGCAACCTAGGAACTGAAATGGGAAAAATACATAAATTGAGGTAAAATTACTAGAGGGAAAAACTAAAGTTTTTTCCAAATCAATAATTATGTGTAAAAGTATCCCAACTTGCCAGCAGAGTCCACATGTTGATCAAATATGTGGTGCATGCCAGCAAAAGCATAATTTTCACTCAAAGTAGTGTCCCCGGCCATGGCACGGCTAGCTTCTGCCACAGAGGTGGGTACCAAACTGCCCGGGGGCCTAAAGCCAGAAATAAAGCCAACCACACAAGCGTATAATTAATCTGATACACTGTGGCTGGAAGCTGCCAATTCACTATGAGAAATTTGATCATTACTCACCATGATCAAACTATAACAAGTTACAACCAATAAAACTCAAAGAATGCAATCGCTCAATTGATGGACATGTGTCCAAGAATGCAACGACTCAGTGGAAAGGGGAAAAGTTACTTGAGCCAAACTAAGATGGGTTATTTTTTATGGGCACCTCTCATCGTATACAGCCCTGTTCATTTGGGCCTGGAGCTGATAGGAGCCTCTGCTGACAGACCGACGGTGACCACGAGCCCCCTGGGCACGGGGGTCTTCCTCAAAGTCCTGTCAGGAACAGATGAGAGAGGAAGGAGAGCCACATAGAGAAAGAACCTCAAGGAGTGATGCAAGATTTAATGAGAATTACAGTTCATATGCATGACACAAAGAAAAAAATAAAAATCTTTGCTGCCATGCATTTTATAAACAGTATATCTCATGCTTCTTTGAATACAAACAATGCCAGTCTTTCAACCAAGCTGCTCAGTGGTGTTTTCATGGACAACCAGTGTGCATGGGTGCGAGTGTTGTTAAAATTATTAAATTTGAAAAAATTGATTTAATTCGTATTGAGCTATCCCATCCCTGTTCTGCTATTTTAATCTTAGTCTGAACGTGGTTTGCCACTCAATACAGAAATTACTTTCCCATTCTATCCGTTTCATATCATCTCCTTTCATTTATTCATTATCATTTTCCTGAGTCTGACCTCCATGCGGTCCAGTGTGGTGCGTGAGCTGCGCACACTGCTGGCCCTGAAGCTGCTCTGTTCAGACAGGGGCCCGTACCGCAGGGCCAGCAGCTGACTGCGGAGCCTCAGGTACTGCCTGCGCAGCCCTGGCTCAAAGCCACACTTGGCGTTCTCTCTGAGCAGCTGGCTGCGCCGGCGGATGTACTGCGTGCGGAACTGTGGGAACGTAGGCGTGCGGTAAGCATTGTACCTGCAGAGGATGGAAGGTAGAAAAAAACAGAAAACAATGATTCACAAATGATCTATAAGCAATTACACATCTGAGTGGGTTCATCGTCGGTGGAAATTATAAATCCTGACGCTTGACTGAATCTTACCTTGCGTCCACGGCCAACACCTGCTGCCAAACTGCAGCCATTCCACAAGCACTCTGGAGGTGGAGGAAGCCGCTGCCAGGGCAAATCTCTGTCAATGTAATAAAGAAATAACAATTTATGTTGTAAGTTTGTTGTAATACCATTATCACATATAACTCAGAAGACTGGTGCTTCAGAAATCATGTCCAAGGGTCCTTGAACAACATACTAAAAGCCTACCAGGTTGGGAAAACTTATGAAAATTAGCCTGGTGGCTAAATCTGGCATGTTTACATTCTAAACGTTAAATAATAGGTACTCTCCCTTTAAAGGAGATTATCATTCGTTATTATCATTAACTACAATTGACACACAATGACATTTTACAGGCAAGTGACAATGCTGAGATATCACTTTTTTTCCTCGGGCCTTTTTTCTCCAGCCAAATCAAGGATCTAAGGGTGGTGTCATACATTGACTCTTGTTCCGTTTAGCTGTTGTAGGATGTGATATGACCGTGAAGCCCTCTGGAGATTGAAATAAGATTCATTTTCAAACAAATACATCTATCTTGAAGAAAATTTCCATATGTTACATAATATGTTACTGTTGAATTGTTTTGTGTTTAGAATATAGCAACAAGTTTCCTCAAATCGGATCACAGTGCCACAGTTCCAGACAATCAAACTATCAATTTATCTAGCAGCCCACACTGATAAGTCCATTGGAAGCCCGCTTTCACTAACCTGGGCAGCAAGAATTAAGTCAAATTGTACTTACTGTGCATAATGAGACTTGGTAGCAGTAATAATTTTACCGTCAACTAGTTAAGGTTACAGGTACCAACTGAGATAACGCTGAACGCTAATGACAGAATGGGAGGGCCAGAGGTAACGTAGCATTAGCTCACTAAGCTAACTAGTTAGCTAGCAATTAACAAGTTAGCCACACTATCATGAGTAGTGTTCCAGTTAAGATTATATCTCTCTACAACATTTCAACGCGGATGCCACTGCCGTTACTTCTGTATTATTGTCATTTCCAGGTATTCGCTGCAACAATACTGCAAAAGAGAAACATGATAAAAACGGAAGCGAATGCGGCTCACCTTCCTTAGCTTTTCTCCATCGCTAGGGCTTTCTGACAGGTCACATGACACCAGGAGACCCCGGAACGGACGCCAGGACTGACGGGCTGATGTTTGGTTTATTATACGATTTCAGAATAGGACAAGCCATTACACGTGAAACATGCTCCATGTGTCGTTTAAGAATGGTAATTAAGAAGACATTTCAAAATAGGATCTCCGTGCTAACTATAACCACGGGCCATTTATATTGGATCTTGGATAATAAATCAGTCCTTCCAGCAACAAATGTCTCTATTGGCTAAGAATCGGCCATTGCCTTGTTGAAAACATTGACATCGACTACACATACTATGTTTATTTTTGAAGGCATTGAATAAATGAATCTGTGTGGGTGTGTGTGTTTGTGTGTGAGAGAGAAAGAGAGTATGTGTGTGTACATGTGTATATGTCTTTTATCTTCAGCTTAGTATTACATTTCTGACCGACACACACACATACATACAAACTAGTGGTGCAAGCAAATTTTTTTTATGGCGTTGCAAACGAAGGCCAGGGAGGGACTT
Organism: Regalecus glesne; assembly: GCA_900302585.1. Classification (NCBI taxonomy): domain Eukaryota; kingdom Metazoa; phylum Chordata; class Actinopteri; order Lampriformes; family Regalecidae; genus Regalecus; species Regalecus glesne. Next base: position 4,568 of record OMLC01001745.1, read on the forward strand.
TTGTGGATGCCATTCAAATTGTAGAAATTTGCTGCATATTCATTTTCAACATATTACAAATAAAGTTGCAGCACAAACATTGCACTGTCAATAAGATGAATAAAGATTATTTGTTGTAATTTAATAACAGATGCCCAATTGGATGCTGTCTGATATAATGAAAAACTGAAAATATGGTAGTTCCCTCGTCACTCCAGTAGCAGACAGCTGCATGGTGGAATAACGGAATAAGTGGAAACGAGCTCAAAAGAGGGATCTCCTATAAAAGACATATAAATGTTGATCTGAAACCTATAGGGCTAGCATGACATGTTTATTGTCATGTGACCAGACCGCTAACACAAAAATGCCATTGATTTTTTTTTCTAAATCACCCCTTGTCACACGAACACACACTCACCCGCACACCCACACACACACACATACACACACATACACACACACAGATCTACAGATAAATGCTTACACCTTAAAATGACCCAGCAAAAACCAGGTTTCAATAAACCGCAACGCCATCTAAGGTTATCCCCATGACAAGATGAAAATGCTTTCTTGTCATGGACAATGAGCAAGTGCACAGTTCCAGATGCTTCACAATGGTGGGATTATTAGGACGGGTCGCGCGCACTGAGGTTTCGCCTGGATCAGCAAAGGCCCGCAGAACTGTGGGCCTGCCCCTCAGCTGACAGGGCTCTTTGCTTGTTCATGGCGCTCTTTCCCGAAGGGGCCCTGGGGTCGGTCCCATTCACCACCGCGCCCCATAAATTAGCGAGGTGAAGCCAACATAAGCACTGCATTTTCAAAAACAGCACGGACTTTGGAGTACAGCCAAAATGCCAGGAACAAAAGGTATGTAGCATTTTTTTAATATTCTGTAAATGACTTTATCTGATATTCTGGCTGTATTATGCCACATTAGGTTTTACAGTGAGAGCTGTTGTACCCACTGCCATGTTCTGAGGAATAAATACAAGAAGCAGATGCATAATGGGATCACGTGGCACCGTCAGGGACTTTCAATCCTCATTGATCAGATCCATATTTTGCTTATTCAGTCAGTATGAAGCAAAAGTCACTTCCCAAAAAACTGACCTACCTTATCAATAAATCTGATTGCTTCCATCACTTTCACCAGGTAATAAATCGGACAAGAAGTCAACTACCAAGGTAGGAAAATGGCTCCTTTTGCCATAAGTGGCATCAACATCTGGTTTCTCTTGATGCTCTGATCCATGTGGTGTTCACTTTGGTCCAGTCACATCTTTTTTTGGTTCAATTTCACAGCAACCTCAGAGTCCTAAGGAGCAGCCGAAGAAAGGTGATCAGAAAGGAGATGATAACAAGAAGCAAGGAGGTAAGCATTAAATATGAACAAATCCATTTTGGGCTGTTATCAGAGCAACAGCCCAGTGTCTCTGAGCCTGGCAACCTATCCTGTGCTCCGGTAGCATGAGCAAGTTCAGAATGTAAAAGTCTAACAGCTTTAGCAGAACTAGAGGAGCATCCATGTCGCCGTTTCATTGCCATGGTCGATGTAAAGTTTCAGTCATTACCAAGTCCCACTCTTGATCCAGTGTGTTTGCTGAACACTGCACAAGTGGATGATTGGTTTGGGTCCAATGGGCAAAATAACTTGAATTTAAATCAGCTTTTTTCCCACCATTGGAGAGAAATAAACAGATTTGAGTGCCAAGACTGCAGTGAATCAAACTACTGTGTCTCTATCCATGATCTAGCTCCTGGAGTTTAGTCTGGTCAAATCTGATTTCCATTTTCCACTTAAGCCTAGAGTCAGCACTGTATCCAACATCAGTACCAGTATCTGTTGCATCCAAGCTCAGAACCAGTGCATACTGGTACCAGATCCTGCACAGCACCGTGATGAGAAAGCGTGATTGCTGTGTGTCCCTGGTGAAGGTATCTGTTTGTGTCATCCCCTCGCAGGACAGCCGAAGGGAGAGAAGCAATAACTTCCAGGCGTTCGTGAAGATGGCTTTGGAGACACTGCTGGGGTCCTGTCGTCGTAAACATGGAGGTCCTCGGGGCCGGCAGGGCTGAGCAGGTTCCTCCTCCCCTTCCCACATCTCCTTCTCCCTCGTCCTGGGCCTGCAGAGGAAAATGGCTGCTGAGTGGCCATTAACAGCCTCTGTTCACCTCTCACAGAGGCAGAAAACTAACCTCATCTTCTTCCATCACCCTTTGTCGTCCACCCTCTATCCCCTACCCTCACCATCCCACCTCTCATCATCCCCGCCTCGGTTCAGGCTTATTTCTCAGAGGCTGACCCGAGGTCAATCCGGCCTTTGACCTTTCCCAGCTCTTCCCTTATCCAGCTCCCTTTCCCCAAACTCCATTATTTTGATTGGCTGTGTGACAGCCCATTCGTTCCTCTTGTAAATAAATAGTGAAATAAAGAATTATTTCTTACCACAGTCCGACATGTCTTTGATTTATAGTGACGTGTCAGAATCTTCACATTTCACACCCACGATGAAGGGATCTGATGTATTTCTCTCGGGATGAAAAAAACACACCATGATTCTGAATTTAAATGCAAAAAATTTATTTAAAAAAAGTTCATAGTTCTCTCAGAGGCTTCACATTTACAGGAGATAAAGTCTGACTTTTCTAATATTGGGGGGATTTTGTGGTGTTTTCCTACAGTGCCAAGACTAAAACACTTTGTGCAAGGCAAAAATAAAAATGAAAAATGACTTTGTCCTTTGGATCGTAACCAGGAGGTAAATCATCAGTGCATCTAAAGATGTTCCACCATCAAATCAGCCAACAGAAAGTTATCTCCATGTGTAACATAAAGTGTATTCAATGTCATTGAGCTCATTTCTGTCATCAAGTGATCGTGGATGACGGGAGGGTGTGTTCATATCAGCAATGCAAAAAGTAATTATCATCATAAAAACGACAGCCCTGATTCTGCACCTGCAGATTAAAACACACGTGTCCCCGAAACCAAACCCGGGAGTATTTTTGCTCTACTGCAACATGTAGGAGGAAATAACCTGATTTCAGACTTTTACTTTCACGGTAAAATCTGCAGAATGGTTTCATATCCTCCAAATTACCTTTTTACACCATTATAATCCGAGAGGATAAAATCTTAAAATGCTTAAAAAAAAACACGAAGGAAAATCAGAACACTAGGAATGCTGTCAGGGGATCAATTCACAGTCATGAAGTTTGCATTTCTTATCTAAAGTTCACCAACATGGAATTCTGATGAAAATAAACTTACTGCTTTACATCAGTGACCTGACCTCTAAAGGGTGAGCCGTTCCTTTACACATGCTAAACAGTCATGTTGTGTTGAACCTAAACACACAATCTATAAATTATTTGAGTCTGGGGAAATTCACACTTATGCAGGATTTTCAAAGCTGGATAAGGGGTTTCGAAGACCCAGCCACAGAAAGAGGAGTGGCCCGATCCCCACCATGCTGATTGCTATTGATCGTGACTTGCAGAGAGACATCTGCAGCTGTTGTTTCACATGAGGCGCTGATGTCCGCAGCTCACACAAAAAGGGCGATTACATGAAGAAAAAGGAGGGAGGGGGACCCCAACATCTCAAAGGTATCAAAAATAGCCCCCCCCCATTAAAGTGAGTGGCAACCTGAGCGCTGCAGGTTGGTGCTGAGAGGTTGGCTTAGTTGTATACTGTACATACGGTGCTGTTGTTCTCTCCCCCGTCCGATGGGGGATAAGATCACAGTGAGGGTGTGGAGGGCCAGTCGCACATCTCTGCTCGTTTCCTTAACCCTTTACCTTCCTTGTTCTCCATCTCTCGTTATCAGAGAAGGAGGCGGTACAACACCCAGCATCCAAATGTCACCCAGTGGCTGGTCCAGCTCAGCTCTGACCACTTCTGGATAGTATGGCTGGTCACGTCATCCTGTAAGCAAATCACCGTCTCAGTGTGACAAGTCAAGCTTTGACCGAACCGTTTCCCCCTGTGAGCCCCTAAAACACGCTGCTTAGATTCACATTCTAACCAGAGGTGTTAGCATGTCCAGTGCTGAACTGTGTAAACCATATGTGACTGTAGTGTGGAGAGATATATGTGTAAATTCTGGCAGACATGTTGAACTGACCTCATCCTCATCCATGTAGTCCACACTGGAGTTGAACACAGAGCCCAGGTATGTCAAGTGAAGGACTGCCAAGGCACTGAAAGCTGCATTAACCATATAAACCCATAGTGCCTGCAGAGGGAGCGACAGGAGTCACATCTTCTTTTTTTTCTTTATTCTTTATCCAACCTAACCCTTATACCCATGTGAGGCTTAGCCAATTATAACGCACTAACTATGGACCCCCGGCTGTGGTTGGAAACGGCGGAGCCGGGATTCGAACACCCAACTGCATGACGCAGAGATGCACTGAACATAGGTGCCTTAACCCCCTACACCACCGGAGGGCCCCCTGGAGTCACATCTTCTGCCCTCAAATGGTGTGCATGGTACTTTCTCTGATGAGTTGAAATGTTCAGGACGTTTATGTATGATTTCATTTTAAAAGTTACACTAGTATAAATCTGACTTCACCACAGCAAGAAAGAAAAAGAGTTCTCGCTCTGCTCCAATAACAAAATGAAAGATTTGCCAAGAGCTGAGATTTCTGCCTTTCAAATCCTTCATTCGTCTTCCACATTCATCTCCTCGCATATTGAAACTTTAAAGTATGAAGGAGCTAGTTTTTCAACACAGCCCTGACGGGTCGAGATAGTCTTCATCCAGGGGTGGAAAGACAGAATAAATTCCACTTTCAGAGAATAAAAAATTATATGTATTCTTTCTGAGAAGGGGGGGGGTGAAAAATGCTAACGTAACGGTAGCAAAGAAGGATGCCGAGTTGACTCTTTCATTGGCAATGCAATGTGACCTCTTCATAACATCCAGACTATATCCAGACGAGACAATCTATCATTTATTTTGGGAGAGTTTATTCTGCCTTTGAGGGATCTGTGTCCTAGATTCTGTTTATAAAACCTGCCCTGGAAAACCCAAGTCATAGTAACGGAGAGGCTCAACTTGAAAAAAAGAGGAAGCTATAAGAGACTGGTCCCATTACCTTTTTGTTCTTATGAGTGCAGTTTGGCGGACATTTCTTTGACTGCACACACGCATTCAAAATGGCTGCAAGCCTCATCCGCAACCCTGAAATAAATACACAAACGAAAAAAAAACATGAACCTGGATGAATAGCTCCCTAAATAACCCTCCAAGGCAAATCATACCATAGCAGGGAAAACTGCAAAGGAGCGCATACCCAGTAACTCAGGTAAGGAAACCCGGATGTTGTCTCCAGATGTACTGACTCAGTGTTTTTAAGAGCAACCATTACTCCAAAATTAAAGTGATTCTCTGAATAGACAGGTTTTGATACAGGGAATCACTCACCATGCTCAATGTAAGTGATGAATGCCAGAGACATCAGCACCGCACCCAGGTGAAAACTCAAGCCCTGCCAAACAAGAGAGGAAGAGAGAGCAGTAATTTACTTATGTAGTCACTGATGTAGAGATACTGAACAAACTCACAAATACACTGGCCTGGTAATCTGGGATGGGCACTACTCACGTGCAGGAGGGCGCTGGCTGTATATGTCACCAGGATGGCGGAAAATGATCCGAACTTAAGGGCGCTCTTAAAAACATCTGTGAGATGAAGAGAATGGGCTCACATTAGTCTACATACGTCGAGTGGGCCGGAATTACACTTTCGGTCAAAATCTTAGACCGATGAATGTAAGATGTATTCCTCACTAACACACCACAGCATGTTAGGATGGGCAATCACGCTTCTTCAACCCTGATCCTCAACACATGTGCACCACAGGGGTATGGATTTAGTCCATTCTGTTTCACTCACTTTCACTCACCATGACTGCATCCATCGCCACTCCTCGTACACCATGATGAAGTTTGCTGATGACATCACTATACTGTGTCCATCCATAAATCCATGGATGAGGAGACACACTACAGAGAGGCTTTTACGCCGGGGGGTTTTCTTGCTGAGGAAACTCAAACAGGCCAAACTTCCCTCTCAGCTCCTAGTACGCTTCCGCTGAAGCACCCTAGAGAGTGTCCTCTGGAAGTGTGCTCCTAAACCTGGATACAGTGTGTGCTATCCATCTACACAAGAGGCCTAGCTGAATAAGTAAGGAGCCAACTAACCCAGGTCATAGTCTGTTTGTGCCCTTGCCATCAAGGAAGAGATATAGGTCCACTGAAGCCTGAACCAGCAGATTGAAGAACAGCTTCTTCCTCAGAGCTGTAGCCTCCATCACAACTCCTCCACAGCTGCCGGGGACTGAGGCCTTTGCCATGAGAGGTGCATTTTATGTGACACGATAAGTCCCCATGTTGTGGGGATGGACACTGACTTAGATGGAGCTTTGGGGACAAAGACCAGATGCCCTTCCTGATGCCCCGTAATGGGTTTGAACCCACAAAATCTGGCTCATCAGTTTATGTCGACATTATGACTCACATGTGCGGAGGAAGAGAGACATGGGCAGGTTCCA
>OMLC01001747.1:0-10476 GCA_900302585.1 Regalecus glesne
CTGGTGTCCTCACACACACACACACACACACACACACACACACACACACACACACACACACACACACACACAGGAGCTGAGGATTTAGCCTCGATTCTGGCTCCTTATCACTGGGCTCAGTCTGCTGGCTCAGCAGTAAGCAAATTGAAGCTAACCAGATCTGGTGCCGCTACCTCACAATGGTACGCTACATGAACCACCACAGAGCTTTCTGTCATTACCAGATTATACGCCAAGGCCCCGAAACACTGCCAGAGAAATCAAGTCAAACTTTAGGGGACAAGCTTCCCCGATGCTGAAATGGAAAGCAGCATTTGTAAACATGACCCTCCCCCGAGCTAAACCTCTGCCAGTCTGTACCGCTATGTTGCAGTCAATGCAACTGAAATACACATCTCGGATTGTTCTGAGCTTTGTTTTGCTGTAGTTCACGGGGGGCTGAGCATCAACCCAGAATTCATCACTGCATCATCAACTGTAAAGGTCAGAAGTTAGTCTACTAGACCACCACCCAACCTCCGGAACAATACCACCCCAGATTACCATGTGCTGGTGGATATATGGAATTATTCTTTGATACTCTTAATTCTTTTATGATTGATGCACGAAGCAATTCATACCTCTACGTGTGCATCACCAAGACCGTGTACATGCTAAATTCTTTCAGTTGTCTTGTTTAGACACGAGGGAGGACTTCACGATGTAATGATCCTTGATCCCGAGGATGTGCCGTTTAATGAATTGATTTGATGCACCAAGTTGGAAACCCAGAAAAACAAAAGAGGTGAAAAAAAGGCCTCACCACCAATGGCCTTGTCACCTACTTTCTCTCTCCGAGTCATTCTGAGATCTGTTATGGGAAACTCTCTCTCACATCCCACATCTTCCCTTTTCCATTTTGCAAAATCAAAGAATTCCAACTAGAGCCAGACAGCTCACACCGGCTTTAGCAGAGGCGTGAAAGAGGATCCGTGCACCTCATTCCGAGTCTTCTGGGGCGGCAAATGAAACTAAAACCCTAAGACATCATTTCCCCACCATAAATGACAGATCACTGGCATCTCCGGCTGACTTGACTCCACAATGACTTTGGTCAGTGTGACAATTTGCAATGGAATAAGGTTGATAAGATCGACACATGTGCCATATTATGTATTCCACACCCACTACATTTTCCCTGCATTTCCATGTGACTATCCCAAAGACACTCATTATTTTCTATGACCACTAGGAATAAGACGGGTGACCAATTCTCCCTGAGATCTCCTCTTTAAAGAGAGGGAGGAATGACTCTTCATTGCATCATTATATTCTCACAAAGAAATGTCTTCTCTGCATTCGCCTCATTCTGTTCTATAGGAGCAGTGAGCAGCTGCAGCACCCGGGGACCAACTCCGGTTCTCTTTCCTACTGCCTTGCTCAGAGGCACAGGCAGGAGTATGAACCCTGACATGCATGTCTTATGATGGTGGGAGGAAACCAGAGCACCTGGACGAAGCCCACAGACACAGGGAGAACATGCAAACTCCCCACAGAGAGGGCCTGGGATTCTAACCTAGGACCTTCTTGCTACGAGGAAACTGCTAAAAACGGCACCACCATCCCACCCAATCAATCAGAAATGTCTCTTCTTAAGGAACTGCAGAGACAGATTAGATTCTCTGAAACAATAATCTCCTCTGCGTAAATCTTCTGACCTCTTATGATTTCTTGAAAGGACATCCGACATTATTCCCCCCACGCTCCATCTACCTGTGTGTCCACCCCCACAACGTGGGGCCTAATTGTGACATGTAAAGACAGACCTCTTTTCCTATGAGCACATCATTGAGGAGTCGATGTCCTCACTGGTGTGTTCCAGTTCCAAATGCCTGATGGGACAAGCCCGTTCCCCATAACGTCAGAAGCATCACACATCGGATAAGCTCTCTCCAAGCACAACAGCTAAAATAACCCTGTGCACAATATCCAATGACACATCTTCGGAGGAGTGCAGCCAGAATTCTGGAGATTAGCGTCAGAAACACCATGAGGGCCTTTTTCCCGTTTCCTTTTTTATTCCTCCGCTTTTGTCTGCACGCAAGCTGCTGCGATATTTTTACCTCGGCGAAACTGACAGAGGCACCACAAGGGTGAAGAGCCACGGTGGAACAAATAATGAGCCGTGGTCGCATCCCCAGCACCTGCCAGAGAATGCAGCTAATGGAGGAGAAACACTGAGCAGCAGTCGGTGGGCTGGAGAGCCCATAAATAAACCAACAGGGAGATGGGTGGGGCCAAAAAAAGGGGGGGGCTTTGAGCCCCAACCAAACCATTCCAAGCCCTTCTTTTGGTGCAGTCAAGAGACACCCCCCAACCCCCGACTTTAATCAGGCTCACCTGAGCACGTCTCCGACACCACCGTATGAAGGTGATGGATGACCGGAGGAGGTACCTGTAATGGTGTTCCCTACATCCGTACCTTGTGTTAAGCAAGGCAGACACTCACTCCTGAACACACAGCAACTAAGCTGACCTGTGGTAGTGACACGTGGATATAAAAAACCAAGATAAAACTTGGAGGCCTCCATGATGGTAATGAAAAATGGGACGATTTTTGTCTTCTACAATATTCCCTTTGTATTTGGTGGAGATCAGTTCAATCAGTTGAAGGGACTCGACCGTAATCCGACTGCAGCACGGCAGTGCCGAGATCGGTGCTATACCCATCTGCTCGTGTTATCTGGAAAATAAATGTGGGCATTTTATGCAGGTATGCAGAGTTATGTCGTGCTTGTCTAGTTAATTGCATTCGTTTTGTTCATTTCTCAGCACATCTGTCAAAAAAGATATTGCTCCAGCTGTTCAAGAGTGATGAGCCAATGAACATGGAGTGGTTGGGTTGAATGTCAAGCGTGCACTCAGATTTAGGAAAGGGGCAACTTGCTGTGAGTCAGCCATCACGAGACATACTGATCAGCCAAAATATTAAGACCACTGACGGAGACTGAATGAAATAATCTTGTTACAGCCCATCGGAACATGACAGTCTTCAAGGTGTTGCCTTGGCCTCCAAATTCCCCAAATTTCAAACCAGTTGATTATTTGTGGGACGTTCTGGAAAAACCAGTCTGATAACCCACCTCACCACTCGCAGAACTGAAAGGATCTGCTGTCAACGTCTTGGTGGCAGACACAGAAGGACACCTTCAGAGGTCTTGTGGAGTCCATGCTTCGATGGGGGTCAAAGTTCTCTCATCTATAATAAACAGAATAAATCAAAACTGTTTATTTCGAGTACGAACGCAACTAACTGTCAGCAAAGACATCCAACATGGATGTGTTTGTCCCACTTTGCAGGGCGGATAATACACGAGGAACACGTGTGACTGCTTTATGCCTCTGCTCTGCACTGACATCGTGTAGAGACGATGGGAAAATGTCTCCAGCAGGTCCTGAATGATACATTACGCTCCTCTTTGAGAAGCACCTCGGGCTGAGTCAAATTTATTCCCACACACTTTTTTTTGGGATCCCATTCCATTACTTTCTGAGGCCTGAAGCTGCTCTTGCACCAAAGCAATTCCTGTAATTGTAATAAATAATGTATGATTAAATATGGCTGATTAAACAGTCTGGGATTCCTCCCCCATCTAGCAGAATAAGAGAGATCACCTCTCAGCCTTCCGCTGTTATCAGGCCCGTCTGACTGGGGACTCAACAGTCTACCCCACATCAAGGCAGATCATTAATGCGGCCTGGCTTTGCAGGTGGGATCCAGGGTGGTTTAAATGTCAGGTCTTAGTGTGGCTCTGTGGCCATGAGCGGTGTGCCGTTAGATGTCTGACACAGTTCAAACGTCGGGACATGATAAGTGATATTTGGCTCTATAAAAGAGGGAGCACGTGAGGCGAGCAGAACTCCACTTCGTCTGAACTGACGGGTTCCATCAAAATGGCCACGTTATTTCCAAAGCATCACCTCAAACACGTAGTACTGGGATGACTGATTGGTCCATCTCTGAACCGAAATGAGCCTACGCAACGAAAACCAGTTTCCTATCCGTCCATTGTCAACGGCTTATATGAAATCATACTGGAGCCTGTCCCAGCACTCGTTGGGCAAGAGGCGAGGAGACACCCCGGACAGGACACCGCTCCATCTCAGGGAGTGGGTGGTTAGGGGTTCCAGTGTCTTGCTCAAGGATACTCTGATATACTTTCTAAAGGAACCAGGGTTGAACCACCGACCTTCTGATGACTAGACCACCACCCTGCCTCCTGAGCTATGATGCTTCATCTGCTGCCGTGACCCCTGGAAACAGGGGATGGGCCAAACGATGAAGAAACGGTATACACCACTGTCTAGGCTTCATTGGGTTGAAAGGTTAAAGTTCAAGTGGACGTCCAAGTCTCCCAAAGAGCAAGCCGACTAGCCACTCCTAAAACACAAAGGGATTAAAAGTGTTCTACCACAACTAATGGGCCTGATGTGCCTCTTAGATGGTTACACTACTATTTAGCCAGCTACCTGCAGACTGCTCCCGACGCCGGTCTTGAGGGTCAACATGGACATTTTGGAGGTCGGCAACGTCTTGACGGCAGGCAAACATTCGATGCATCGGACAATTATATCTGCGCCCTTTTCGGATATCTATACGACGTGTCTTTTGTGCCTCCAGCACTGGAACATGTTTTTAATCGACATAGTTGCTGCTGAAACGTGAACATCGCTCAGACTCTGCTCCAGAGAGACAGTTCCACTGGCAGGCGAGTGGTAGGCGGCGCTATTTCCAACATGACAGGAGAACCAATCAGAAGCATCAGAAGAGTATCACATGTTCACCAGTGGAGGGAAACGGGGAAGGGCGGAGCTCAAGCCAGTGACCATGCAAAGCAACGAACATAACAATATTCCACATAAAGCCCATCCTCCTAGGCTATGCCGTCCCAAAACCCCAACATTATGTGAAATCACTCACGTCTTCTTATCCCACTCCGGTTTTCTGTGCAACTGGCCTCTTCTTTGCTACGATGGCTACGATGTGTAAAGACGCAGCGATGTAGGTCTTGTCCTCCATCTTGGGTCAACACACCCACTACCGTGTTCGGTCGTGTGAGAGAAGACAGTGGCGCGTCTGTAATTTAAGCTGCCACCACGGTCGGCGTCGGTAAAAAATGCTGGCCTTTCTTGGAGGAAGAGGTCTTTGAACTCTTAAGAGTTTCAAACTGGAGGTAATAGGAGTTAACGTCTTGGCACAGACGCCGGGGGAGTCTGGCAGAGCTAAAGGTCAGACACCGTTTGTTTCACTCCGGGACAGAACACCAGAGGAAAGCTTGTTAAGGCCTACAGTATTTGCCAGCGAGGTCAGAAGTCTTTGAATTGTGACCACGCAGTTGGGAGACCACTTGGAGCATTTTGGACAGGTGGTCAATGCTAATACGATCACATGCTAGTTCAAGGAAGAAGAAGTTTTATGCAGCTAACGTCGTACGTGGAATTAACTTTGTTCACTGCATTTAACCTGCTCCTTTTGTACAGGAGCAGTGGGCGCCCGCAGAACTTGGGGAGAAGTTAGGGGTTCATAGTCTTCCTCAGGGACATCTTGACATGCTTTCTGCAGGGGGATCGAACCACCGACCTCCGATCACTTGACAACCATCCTAGCGCCTGAGCCATGCCGCCTCCTGCATTGTATACAACAGGCTTCACAAGTGTACGGTCAGGCTATGAAGGCTTATATTGATATTTTACCAAAATAAATAAATCCAAGTACAAACATCAATATACCACAAGTTAGCAGGGAGCCTAATGCTGATAAAACAGTGAGTCTACTATGAGCATCACCTGAGGCTTGGATGTGGATGACATTTAAATAAATCAATAAAAAGTACAATTGCAGGGTATGTACCACGTAAGGCTGAGGCCTTGACGCAGTGGCTCAGATCAGATCCGGGCCCTTTGCCACACGTCATCCATCCCCGGTTGTGTATTGCGCTCTCACAACATACTTCAAACTAACACCGGAGTCAAGTTAACCATGGTCTTCAGTGGATTTGACCATGAACACGCTAGAATACCTCCATTGCTCTGCCATAGCACCACCGTTCTAGTCTCCTGTATCAATGTGCCGTTCAGTACTACCTCAAGAGGTGTCATGTGCATAACAAAGGTAGTCCCATTAATTTGAACTAAGACTATTTCCCATAGTCAGTCATTATGTCAACATAACACCCCCTTCTCTCTCCCCTGCCTTTCCCATCTCCCTCTTCATCATCCTCTCAAATATAGTGTTCTGCTTTTGACATGCAGAACGACCAATCAAAAAGGGGGAATAATGCTACATTTGGAATATGGCATTTTGGCTTGAGTAACCTAGATGATGGTGATATCTGTAGTCAACACTTGGAATGTTGTTTTGTTGTATTTTTCAAATAAACCCAGTGGTGGGAATATTAAAAGACATAAAGATTCCAAAGGACCGCAAGAAGGTTGATAGCTTAGCGTACGTCTTCGGAGGAGGGTTACCTTTCATGGCTAGTTGCTGTCTATACTAGTAGAAAAAGCCTCTAGATGGTGCAGGCCTATAGAGCGACAACATGATTATTACCTTGTCTACTCGAGATAAGCAAATCACGTTGCTGTAAGTGACGGCTTTCCCGTGATTCCTTCTGTCTTGACCTAGAAAGTCCAAACCAGTCCACTCCCACACTCACCACCTGCAGCTAAATGCTTGAAGAATCAGCAGCATTCAAAGGCTGGTCTTTGGCAGGCTGAACGGTAGCTTACAGACCTTGAGTTTTTAAAAGATACCTTTCAGCTTCACGTATATTGATATAAATGAACAGATGATTACCCGGTGCCCAATAGTAAGGACCGGAGGATGAATTTGAGAGCTATGGACTTCAGCATGTACTTGAATGTCTTGTAAAAATGCAAGTTTGACGTGTTTTGCGGACAGCGTAGCTCAGGGGGAATGGCGGTCATCTAGTAATCGAAGGACCGGTGGCTCCTCCCCTGTGGAGAACGTGTTGAAGTGTCCTTCAGCAAGACACCCAAACTGGCCCCAGGTACTGCAGCTGCTTACTGCTCCTATAAAATAGGACGGGTTAACAATCCACAATGACAAACGACTAAAGTTTCTTATTTGCAATACTGATAAACGTGAGCATGGAAGAGTAAAAAAAGCCAGTTATCAATCCCAATCCGTAGCATAACTTGAAACTATAAATAGCACATTCTAACTCTCTCTCTCTCTCGAACCCTCCCTCCCACAGCTCCCTCGAAATCTAACAGCCACGTTGTCTGTCCACTAAGCTGATAGCAAGCTGTACAGAAACACCACGAGTCGAATGAGGAGTACTTCATAAACTGAAACCTGAAATCCAAACTGCACTTGGCATCTCCCGTGTAGGGCTGAAACAGCCCTCATTCCATAGAGTACCTCTCCTTTAACGCCATCCACCAGATGCACTGTATCTGGACAGCAAGCGCTTCTCTCCTCACAGATGATGCGAGCCATTTGGAAGGGAGAAAAAAAACAACACCAACAGCAATGCAGGGCCCCGATGCTGAATGGCAGGAGAGGAATCTCATACCCTTTATTCTGAGAAATCTGCCCTGAGATTCATCTGGTAAAGCCTGACTTTAAAGTACCAATATTGTGCGGCAGCTCAGCGTTGCTTTAAGACCTTTGCCATCTCTTTTGCCTTCAGACGCCGGCGTGAAGAATCCGTTTCACTACAGCATCTACGGTCCTCCCTCTGCTCTCAATAAACGGCTGGTCGGCGTTGATTCTCCGCACAGGCTCGACAAGCCACTGTCATGGTTGCCAAAGAGCACACAGACCCAGGACGATGATAGAGTCGACATGAACGTTCATGTTTGAAGTCAAGAGTCCAAAGCACTCTGGTTGCATGCGGACCGATAGGAAATACTACAACCACTGCGGCCTTTTAAGCCTTAACCTTTCATGTGTTGGAGACTGCATGGGATGGAGATGCAGTCACTCTGAAATGTCACACAGCGGTATGCCAGACTGACATTTACATAACATAAATCCTGTTGCCGCACATCAGAGGGGTAAACATCGGCTGCTGCCGTAGACCGATTGGATAACAGAAGTCCTGACCACGTCTCATGAGCCGTCATCTGCCATGTTGGGAGCTATCACGCTGATTGGAAACACCGCATGCGAGCACAACACAGGGGTAGCTGTGCATTTATGGATTCAATGGCTTGTGAAGGACAAACTGTGGAGCCACAAGCGCTTCATTGGATTCCGTCATGCAATGCAAAGCTCTTCTGTAGCCAATGGTTGGTTCCTTTTCACTCCGATACAAGTTGGCTTCTTAGTGAAACGCTACGATTTTCCTGTCTTCCCCAAAACTGGATCTAATGGAACGTTCAACCGTTTTGTCATTTTTGATTGTTGGAGGCCAACTCCAACTATGATGAATGATCCGTACTCGTACAGCCTGGCTCTCGTACAGAAAGGCCTGTTTTACATGCCATGACGAGTCTCCCCAGACGTAGTTTGGGAAATTAAGATACCCTTCCTGATGCCCTGTGGTGGTTTCGAAACCTCTGCCTCTAGCTCATCAGTTCCTGAACTGAGCGCACTCACCGCTGAGCTACTAAAGCCCCCGTACAGAACTTATTTGAACTCTTATTCAATTGGCACAAATCTACAACACTATTGTCACAGCCTGATTTAACTTCCCCCTCCTCCAGGCAGAGCAGAGTACCCACCACAGCACCTGCCAGAAGACTACGCAGTCAGGGTTTAAAACACTCAGTAAATATTTGATGCAAAATGTGCAAACATGCCAAATGTTGGGCAAATCTGGCTAATACAGTGCAAATATCCCTACCGGAGTTGCAGTGCAGTGTTGTTCTGTTGACTCACAGCAAGAAGGTCCAGGATCTGAACCCCATCCCAGGTCATTTCTTTGTGGAGTCTGTATGTTCTCCCCGTCTGTGTGGGTTTCCTCGAGGTGCTCTGGTTTCCTACCACCATGACAAAGACATACAAGGACTGCAGATATGAATACGCTTCCAGCTATGATCTGCCGTGGGGCATCAAATGGTGGCAATTAATGCAAAAAGGCTCCAAATGGTCCCTTAATAAAGGGCATTTAATACAGAAACGCAGTCGAGCAATATGTACAAGTCCAAAGCCATCAAGTCACCTCCGTTACAGGGACAACTGGAGTTACTGGCGTGTCAGAGCTTTTAGACTGCTGCAATAAAATCTCAGAGAGAAACAGTCCGAAGCAGTCTCAAGTAGAAAACAGTCAATGCAATAATTGATCGACTCTTCTGGCTCCTGAACCATTGCCTCCCAAAGCAACACAGTCAACTTCTAAATTGGTGATGCTGTGAGCTCTCAGCACAGCAAGAGCCAATCAGAATGTCTTCCTCTCCATGGGGGATGCTCACCGGCTGTGGAGCTTGTTAAGACACGACAACTCGGGGCATGGTGGGGAGTAGTTCACACAGAGAGAGAGAGAGACCCCAAAGCCCATTTGCACACACGTATCCGTTCAGAGACACGGCAGGGACAGAGCTAGGCTCTCAGCGTGGAGGGGTCTCAGGATTTTCGAGGTAGAGTTGTTCTACCTGCAACAGTCAGCTGAGGTGCATTGTAATCAGGGCCTCAGATTCCCCCATGCAGCTCACCGGGAGCAGCTACGTGCTCCTCTCCGGGCCGTGTGGAAAGGAGGAGTCCAGGGATACTGGAGGGCCCTACATCCTCAGCTGTTCAGCCTCTTAAGTGTGTGTTTTAACTTGTGTGTCAAACTGCACACATTTAACTGGGAATTGGATGGGCGACATTACGAGGGAGTCTCGAGCCTGCAGGGGAATTTTGGCCATTTTCACTCGTGTGAAACTGGATTGAAACGGGTCTGAGGGACTCGTCAGTGCAGTGGTGGCCAGTCTTCATGTCTGAGGTCACAGCGTGGCCCACTGTTTTAGAGGGGACACGCAGCATTATGGAAAACCCACCTAGTGTTACCAAAGATCATGTAAAGTCCCCCGAGACCCGACCAACGCCCCTCGGTCACCAGGTCATCATTTGAGAGTTTGAGTTAGGAGCTCTCAGCTCCTTCTGGATGTGTGACATGAAGTCATGACAAAATCTGAACTGCACTGAAGCCACGAGCTGCCCACCAGCAGAGTGATGGTCCCTCCATGCAGGTCTAACTGCTGGACCCCCTTGACCTTCAGAGGGTCTTCAGCGGCCAGAATTAGATGTCTGAGAACAGGGCATCTTGTGCCTCTAGCGGGATTTACATTATTGGGCTTTAAGCTGTCGCCATCATCAGGGCTTTCTAACGCTCCCAGACACGTCATTACTTCCAATTGCCAGCTATGTCCCTCGTCCCTTATGACCGATGTCCAAGCTGGAGCACACTGACGCCCACTACACACTCAGATGGATTCTCCTGCAGCGCCAACCCGGACACCCCCCCTCTCCCCCCCTCTCCAACTCCT
>OMLC01001749.1:0-10214 GCA_900302585.1 Regalecus glesne
CTGGAGTGCTATCACAATACAACTAATCTGCAGCTGTGCTGAACACAACTTTGTAATTTCCTTGTTTATGAGTGAATGAAATATTTACCCAAGACAATTTTAGTGTCTCATTTCCAGTGAACAATGCTTCAGTAAAATTAGTCTGTGTCAAAGTTTTGAAGATGTCCGCAATCCCCACCAAAGTAACCTTCCCTCTGGCTCTTCTTAGGTCTGTTTTAAGAGCGGTCATAGTGATGATGAGAATGAGGAGCCCTCGCGATTATAAACCACTCCCCCCTTGTCTCCCACCCAGTGCCACCACCCTCCACAACCAACTCCACCTGAGCGCAGATCTTAGGAACTCAGTGAATGTTGACTTGTATTTATGAGCTGTATTAAAAGTGTATTATAATTAAAGAAAAAAGTATGAGTTTAAAGATTTTGTACATTTGTACTTGAATTTATGTCTAGATGTATATTTTCACTAAGGGTTGTATTGTACAAAAAGCCATAAAAGTACCACTTGAATGCATACATATAACATTTAATTTTAATATTATTTTCTTGTCATTTGGGATGCGTATGAAAAATGTGTGTTGAGGAGTTTTTTAAGAAGCACAGTACCAATAGTCATTTTATTTTCTCAATGTAGCAGAAGGCCTTCCTTTTATAAATGCTGTTTTGTTTCATCACAATTGATTTGGCCAATGCAACGTGTTTTTTAGCACATTGAGTTCATCCAAATACAAACTTATCCTAAGTTTCTACACCTCAGCACTCTTAAGTAGATCTCAAAGAGATACATGAATCCAAGTGACCCATTTGAGGAAACTCGATGCTATCCAAAGTTCCCGTATTCATGCCATGGTAGTGAGGCCAGTCCTTTTGCTCTTCACCCTATTGGTAGGTTGAAGAATAGAAGTGTTTGGTTTGCAGCCAGGCTCCATGATAATCTACATCCTTTGTTGGCCTTATAAACAGATAGGGTACCCCTGTTATCTGTGGTAGGACTTGTATTTGTTTTAGACTGCTGGGCTTGTATATTAGTATCAGTAAACGGTCTCTTAGGATCCTGTAGATATCAGGCTTCAACAAGCTTAGCAAGAATTTATTTTTGCCAATCTACTGGTCAATACGTACATCACATCTAGTATCACTAAGAGAACAAAAGCATTTAATTTAGTTCGGTGATCCTGTTTCATGTTACAAGGCATTACAGTTACCCCTCATTGTTAAGGTGCAAAACATCCAGATGATCAATCTATATTTGATGGGGATACAGTTGCTTAGTAGATGTCTGATTCAATATCCACTCAGGAGAAACCCAAAATGTTGTTAATTTACTTTAAAATCAATTTTTGTTGGTCGAATGCTCTTTTCCCGCGACCCGATTTCAGATAAACTGTTGACTATGAATGGATGGATGGAATGCTCTTTTGCTTTCAATAAGGGCTTTGGAACGTTTTGCTATAGATTTAGTGTGACAGCAGCATGGCTCAGGAAGTAGAGCAGGTTGTCTAGTAATTGAAAGATTTCTGGTTTGATCCCTTCAGAAAGCATACTGAAGTGTCCTTAAGCAAGACACTGAGACCCCAACTGTTCCCCTGTGCTTCAGCTGCCCACTCCTCCCATACAATAAGGGTAGGTTAAATACAGAGGATTAATTTTATTGTAAGAAAATAATGATCAAGTAAAATGGCTTTCTTTCCATTCCTTCCAGTATTGCTAACCATAGCATCTGTAGTAATGAAAACATTGGAGCTCATATTGTCAAGTTGCATGAGAGAGAGAAACATATTTGGCCTCTGTTGAGATGAAGGACAAGAGTCAGTCAACTTGCATTGCCTCATCCCAGTAGTTTTGGCTTAGAGTCATATCAGTTTATCTAGACCCTTCTAACCTGTCTGCTGGGTTTTATGTATTTTTTGTTTGTCTTTTGGTGGTCTAGTGCCCGTGGCTACCAAACAACTACTCCACCACACCAATTATATCCAGAGGCATTAGCTGTCTTTATACAAAAGAAAAAATATTTACTAAGAAGACTGAATCCCATTAAAATGTTGTTCGTCTTTAGGAATAACTTTTAGACATGTTTTTGTATGTGCGTGCATACTATGGACTAGGGGAATAAGGGGTCACCTCCTGGCTAATATAAATAAATATTAACCATGTGCAGGAGAAATGTAAAACTTGCACAATTGTGCAGCTTATACTGTGCAGTTTTTAACACACATGGGGAACTTCTTCCTTCCATGACAGCCAAATGTGGTCAAGTTGGTTTTCTGTATGTTTTATAAACATGGATTGTGTTAGTTTTCCTTATGAAAACATCCATAATCTGCAATTCAGAATTTTTTTGGGGTCATTTTCTTTGGAATCTTCCTTTTTAGACAGTCATTCATTTGTTTTAATGCTGTGAATATCTGATCTGTATATGTGTTATACTTTCTCCAAATACAGCTTTTACAATTCATAAAGTAGTGAAGAACATATGATGTACACCTGTACAGTATCCAACTCAAATGTCCTCTTACAATGTTGCTGGGGTTCAGCTTCATAAATAAAAATGTTAATAAAGTCAAATTCTTTAGATTTTGTTAAACACATAGCAGCACCAAATCGTTACTGACCACATTTAATCATTAGCTAGCTGTTATGAACACACTCACATGAGGTAGCCCAACAGCATTTCCCCCAAACCCCCACATTGATATCAGTATACGGCTTGGTATGTCTTGAAAGATTTCTCTTCCCTGCAGCACATTCCATTATCAGGTCAGGAAGATCATGTGCATCTCACTCATGTCGTATGCTTGTGGTTGATTGAATTTCTGAGTGTTCTGTTTTTTTTTTTGTTGCTCTCAGGCACATGTTAAAGCCAATTTCTCTTGCAGTTAGATTTTAGCCTTTTATCTCTTTGCCTCAAAAACTTGTAAATGATGTATTTCTATTATGTAACAATGCTCTGTAACACACGTTTGCCATCCATATAGCAGTATGAAATGATGTTTAGCTTCATTGCACAATTGTGTTCTGACAATGACTATAGAAAGTGTATTTAAATGTTTGCGAATGATACCAAAAGCATCATAAATACTTAAAAAGTTGTATTAGTATCTGAAGAAGTTACTGATGAAAGACGGACAGCCTTTACTGTATGTGCCAATTATCAGCTTTATGTTCTGACAGCCCTTCTTTTTCATCCTCTCTAAACTTCTATCCAGTCTGAGATGAATAGTTCACTTTAAAGGAACTTTCAAAAGCTCTAGAGTTTTGAATGTCCGCACTAAGTGCATTCATTGTATTTGCCTGTTTTAAAAAAGGAATACATGTGTTTTATTACTCAAGCATGTAACAGTTTGTAATACTGAAGGTTTCTTGAATATGTAATTGAATACCATCTAGAGCCAACTATCACACCAGAGTATCAGAGGACAACTTTTTAAATGGCAAGGAAACCAGCTCAGTTTGGCCCTGTTTGAATATATTAGAGGTGTTTCTTCCTCCTGGTCTGTCTGGAAGGTAGTGAGGGATGTTGCACCATGTCTCTGAAACCGTGATTCCTGTCACAGGAGACGTTTAGGAGATGGATCTTTTATTCTTTGTTTTTTTGTCTACTTTCAAGATAATTAACAGTATATATTCTAGTATACCTATGTTTTTCCTTTACATCTGTCCACCCAAGTCAGATCAATTGGCTTTTCAAGGAAGTGGGGATGACTGACACACCCTTGATATTCAAACAGGGTTTTTGAACTTTTTTTTCCCTTTTTGTATTTGTACAGCCATGTCGTTCAACCACTGCAGTCATTGTAATTCTTGTACAAGTTGTATCACTGGTTGTTGTACCATATCTGACATTTGTAATTATGAAATACTACACTGCCGTTTGTATAAAAAAGCCCAAACAAAGACTTCTTTGGCTTTTCTTTATCTTGGTTTGAATTTATAATAATTGTTGATAATTTTAAACATCCCTCACTCCTTCAAGGGGGGGGGCGCAGTGGCTCAGCAGTAGAGTATATGCCTACAAGTCAGCGAGGTTTGATCCCACCACAAGATGTCAAGACATGGGCATCCGGCCTTAATCCCCCATGCTTGGTAAATTTGAGACACATATTGGAAAGTGCTTTGTGGTCAATAGATTAGAAAAGCGCTGGATATAGATGACTCAATTTTATGCTAAGACTTGGGTTGAGGTTGGATTTAAGATAGGGGTGGTATACATCAGGAGGTAAGGCAGCTGTCTAATAATCGCAAGTTGGGGGGTTTGATTTCTGGTTCCTTCAGAAAGTGTGTTGAAGTGCCCTTGAACAAGACATTGAGCCCCTAAATGCTTGCTGATGAAAATTAGCCTGGTGGCTAAATCTGGAATATTTACATCCCAAAATGTTCATTAATATAGACTGTCGCTATATAAAAAAAGATAAGATAAGGCTCAAAGTCAGGCCTATAGTATTGATGGCAATAAAGGCTGAGTTATAGATTTATTGCAGCCTCTGAGGTTTCTCACAACTTTAGGATCAGCGTACATGTGCATGCACACACAAGAACCAGAATGACATACCGGGTGACCATAAGGGTTACCTAAGGAGGCTGTGTTGGGGATGCTGCAGCAAAAGTGGATTGTACAGTATCCTCAGTATCTATCCCCTTCCCCCGCCAAGTGTAGATAAGTCACCTCAGTGCAGAACTAAATGTGATTGGTCTAAAGCATATTGGAAGCACAACATAGCTGTTTCACCTTCCCTCATCAGCATGCCTTTTTTTCTATACGTACTTGAACACACACATACCATCTGTGTGGGAGACAGGCCAGTTTTTCGCCTATGGGTCTCTCAAACACACTGGGTCGTAGTGCAACATTGGTGCGCGCGCGCACACACACACACGCACACAAGCACATACACACACACGGTGTATCCACATCGGGACGCTAGACAATTTAAAACGCCCCCTTTCCTGATGATCACGCCCAATGGTCTATTTCACGCTCAATCACGGAGATATCTTAACCTGATTGGCTAGTGCTGTTCCGAAGTCCCCGCTCTCTGTCAAAGCTGTCACATTTCCCACTTCCTGGTCAGATTTGTTGGGGAGACCTAAATCAAAGATGGCATTTTATCACCTGACGTCTAATTCATCTGAGGAGGTTGTCGTCAACAACTGAGAGGGGTATCGTACTGAACCCAGCTAATAGGTGGCAGTATTCATTGCGAGCAGTGTCAACACTTACTGGGCTACTAACCGCCCGCTTCCTCGGCGTGGTTCTCTGTTCAGTCCCTACTGTGTTGGCTAGCTCAAATTGTAAATATTAGCTAGCTAAGGCTAGTTAGCTAACCGCTAAAATGGCCACCATGGAGAAACTGATGAAGGCCTTCGAGTCTCTCAAGTCATTCCAACAACAACAGGGACCACCGACGGCCGAGGAGCTCGTTCAAAAACAGTTAAGTGTAATTGATCTGTCAGCAGAAGTACTGGAGCCAACTAATAAACGTCTAGTTCTGCAGCTATCTTTGGATTTGTAGCTCGTTTGCCACGACATCTAAAGGCTATTTGTTGTTGATGCTTGTTTGAAGGATACATTAGCTAAGCTAAAATGTGAGCTAACAATGACAATCATGCAGTCAAGCCTTAGTGTGTATATTATTTGGGATATAGATTTCCTCGTGCATTCATCTGAGTAATATTATTGTTCGGTTCCCAGTGTGGGAACTGTTAAATGTTACCAGTTGGGTTTTAATATTGAGCCTAGATAACTTAAATGACAGAGGAAACCTTAATTGAAGATTTAATATACACAATACGCGTTTTCACGATCAGGCTCAGGCTCCTTGCTGTTAAATTGGGAATATTATGTCATGTTGTAGTTGAAGCTGGTTTCTATGTTTGCATTGATTTTGTTTACAGATATGGGTTGAGAAGTTAAGTCCATGTTTGTAAACATCAATGGTAAAGGTGGCTACCGAGAATGACGTCATTTGCCCACTTATTGGATTACTTATCAGTTTTCCCTCTGGTGTGAGCATCTTTCCCTTACAACAATAGTGTTGGATAATGTGCCAAGGTGTATAACTATCATTCCAATAACGAGTATATCTAGTAATGAATTATTATTGGTTACTTAATTATTGTCTGTGCGCGTGTTGTTTTATTGCCCCCATTGTTAATCGTTCATGTTTTCTATGCTTTTTTTCTCCTTGTCTCTGTCATCTGTTGGAAAACGAGGTGTTGGGTTGACAACTCATTTTGTTTCATGAAATGTGATGAGTTTTTTTATGCTGCTTTGTCAATGATGTAGCCATGATACTTCATGGAGTAAACTGATGTAAAGACCTGTGAAGGTCCTCAAGGGTATAATTAGACATCCTTTGGGCAGTCCTTCCATAGCAACTTCCTTAGATGGGTTTGAAAATGGGGTAGGCAATATTTCAATGATATTATTTCATATCCTTCAGTCATATTTATATATGTAATGCAGATATTGTCATTGCGTAATGCACAATTCTGTTGTCTAAATAAATGATAAGAATCTGTTGCCTAAGATTTCTCACAAAATGAGGTCTTACATTTTTTTGAGGAATATTATTTTTTTATTTTATATATTTTTTTTTCATATTTTTGTCCCCCCGCCTGAATTCCTCGAGTTGCCTATTGCTGGATTTATCGCTTTTGATGTCCCTTTAGAGCGCCGACAGGAAGGAGGAAGCCATGGGAAAAGCACAGGGCTTGGTTGTTGGAGGAGAATGATGCAAGAGTACTTTCTTTTAACTTAACCGTGAGCGCCTGGATGACCCAGAGGGAGACACTAGCTAACCTAGAATATTTTATTCAACCTTACCCTTATACCCATGTGAGGCTTAGCCAATTATGCCCCAATAACTATGAAGCGAATATTATTTAACATTATTTAATAATAGCTAAATGGTAATTTTATAATAGTTTCGGTTCAATGTTGTACTTCAAGTTAACAAAGTTCAACGTGCTCAACTTCATTTTCATCCTTTAATATGGTTTTTTTGCATATATAAGCAGATATTTTGATGTATTGCTATTTTGTAAAATTTCTTGTGATTAAAATGATAATGTTTTCCATCTCACACAGTGCTATGTTGAATGGTAAACCGGGTCGATTTGTTTTTTTTGAGTCCTGTAAACTTTTCAGCAAGTCAACAGTTTCTTTTTAACAGACTATTAATTGTTTCCCTTTTCCTCGATCTTCATTTTCTTCCATTCATTCCCCCCATCTTCCTTATCTTTCTCCTTTCATAGGAAAAAGGAGCAACCTACCACAAAAAAGGACAGAGTTACCCACTGCTTGACCATATGTGAAAACATTGTGGCTCAGTCACTGAGGTATGCTTTGCTGTAACTGAACCAGATTCCCTTCCACTAAACTATATCTTCTAGCACCTGGAAAAGAAATGTCTCTGACTCTTATATGATAAATTGTATATGTTTTTAAGCACATACAATTATTGCTGATGTAATTTCTTCTAGTTGTGAAATACATTTGAGCAGCCCCTGTTTCCTGCCATTCTTTCCATCTAGACACAGTTAAGGCGAGATTAAACATTAAAATTGTCGTTCATAAAGAGAAGAGAGTTCCCAAGCAATAAAGAACTAACTTTCAGATACTTGATCTGTGACCTCTGTGGTTCCCTCTTTATATACATTCACATAAACACTTATGTAAACTCGGGTAGCTAATGTCAGTGTTTTTCTGTAGGACTAGACTATACTCTGACGTTATTTTTTCAGAACAGAGATGTGGTAAGCTTTAAGTACATCAGAGCAACTCATAACCATAATCATCAGTAATTCTTCCAAATTATTTTCTTGTTTACCAAATCGGATTCACTCAGTAGTTTCTGCTGGCTGAATTGGGAACACAATGTTATACATGTGTTTATGTGAGATGCGAGGTGGTGTGGTTCTTTGTGAGAAAACAAACAAACAACTATGCCAGATAGCCATTACATATAGTTGTATCATAACATTGTAACATGGTAAGCATGTGTATAATATAGCTGTATGTGTATTGAAGGTAAAATATGTTGTTTGTATACAATGATAACCTTCTCGTCTTTCTTTCCTCTCTGGGTTCTGGGATCAGAACATCTCCAGAGTTCCAGAAGCTACTGGGAATTGCTATGGAAATGTTTCTGCTCTGCAGTGATGACAGTGAATCAGATGTACGGATGGTGGCAGATGAGTGCCTGAACAAAATCATTAAAGTGAGATGGCACCCTAACTACTACATTGAGATTGAGATACTTTATTGTCATTGTAGACGATGAAACTATGTTTGAGAACTCAAAAACTATCAGAAATATAAAAACAAGATGAAAAATATGATCAGTAATAGAGACTAGAAAAATAAGGAAAATAAACGAGAGAAATATGAGGTTGTGTCCTCTATCTTCATCAAATAAGGCACTTGGATGAGGCAAGTAAAACAGTGATTGTACAGAGAGCTCCATATAAAGAGGTATTATGCAACACATTAGAAGTAGTGTCTTCTATCTGTATATAATACTTAAAATCACTTTTGCATGGTAAAGACCTCAGTTCCTCACAGCTATGGGAAGTTGTTGGATGACAGAGGCCACAGCTCTGGGTAAGAAGCTCTTTTTTAGTCTAGTTTGGACTTGTATAGCCCTATACATCTTCCCTGATGTCAAGGAGACAAACAGACTAACATGGGTGAGTTGGGTCCCTATGTATGTTGCTACACTTCTTTTGTAGACGGCTACCATACACTGTATCCAGGTTTGGGAGTACAGTTCTCACCAATCTTCTGTATGAATTTTACCACCAAGTCCTCCCAGTTTGGCAGTACAGCTGGTATACCATATGGTGGCACAGTAGCTTGGGATACTCTCTACTGTTGTTCTATAAAAGTGTACTAAAAGCTGAGAGGGAGATTTGGCCTGTTTGAGTTTTTGTTGGAAGAAAAGCCTCTGGTGAGCTCTCTTCTGCAGGTGGGAGTATAAAAGGGATCATGAGAGATCTTTCGTTATATGGATTCCCAGGAAATAGATACTGTTGACCCTTTCTACCTCCCCATCATTTATGTGGAGAGGGGACTAGGGTCTTCCTGGATCTCCTAACGTCCACTATAATTTCCTTTGTTTTTATGGTGTTCAGGACTAGATTGTTTTCTGAATACCATTTGGTCAGATGTTGAACCTCCTCTCTATCCTCTCCTGTGTCCTGTGCTTCTTATCAGTCATCCTCTACCTGAAATGTAATTAAAGAAAGTACATTTTTGTCTACATTTCTGTGATGAGAGAAATCAGAGTTCAAATTGTCTGTAAGGTCACACTTCAGGCAAATATCTTCTCTTTCGTACCCATTTCATGAAACATTTGTCTTGCTTAAGTGTCTGTTCGCAAACTATTGAAATCTTAACATCCACATAGGTGCTTTTCTGTAGCTGGCAGAGTATTTAGCTGTTTTATTTTAAACTTTTTTTTCTTTGAGGGGAGAAAATGAAGCCAGCTTTTCTCTGTTGGTATAATTAAGACATCAAAATTTTATTACTCCACACATACTAACTGATATTGCAAGGGTTTCTTATAGAATTGATGTACAAGCAATTTTTTGAGTTTAATAAAAAAAAATGTATACTTATCCTCAGGCGTTGATGGACTCTAATCTGCCCAGACTGCAGCTTGAGCTATACAAAGAGATAAAAAAGGTAAAAAGAACTGTGACTAAAATTGGAATCGGTATGATTTAGTTTGCAGTATATTATCATACTGATGTATAAAGTTGTAGATTAATCTAATAAGTTATTAAAAACGATCATGTTTGGTGTGTTTCTAGCATCATAGAGATGATGGAAATAATAATGGTGTAGGTGATGGTGTGTCTCTATTTATGTAGAATGGTGCCTCCCGGAGTCTAAGGGCGGCTCTCTGGAGGTTTGCTGAGCTTGCCCACCTCATCAGGCCACAGAAATGCAGGTCTGTCAATGCATGCCCCTTCAAATATTTCTTCTTCCATTGACTGGCAACTGGTACAAACTTTAAAATGTGGCATGAACATTCCTCCTGTCTTCTCTGTATATCTTTTTCACTCTATGAATTTTCTCTAAAGACCCTACCTGGTCAACTTATTACCATGCTTGACCAGAATCACTAAGCGACAGGAGGAGACCGTTCAGGAGACACTAGCTTTAGCCATACCCAAGATAATGGCTGCCCTTGGGAACTTTGCCAATGATGGAG
>OMLC01001750.1:0-10601 GCA_900302585.1 Regalecus glesne
GTGTTGGTTAGGGCTTCACATATCTGCTGAGATTTATTTGCCCTTCTCTGATTCATGTGTTTATACAGTGAATAGTTGAGGGGTTATGGTCACTGGTCAGACTGACTAAACTATTTTAAGGTATTATTTTAGGCTCTGGAAACTTAGGCTGGGCGTTCGTCACCATTATGACTTTTCTTTTAGACCAAGTCATCAATTGGAAAAAGAATCAATAGGTTAATTAGTAATGAGGATGATGGTTAGGTTCTGGTGTGAGGGTCAACAGCTGCCTCCATGGTTTAGTTTCTTCTCCATCCCTATTAAGGGCCGTGTATGTGGAGACGCGTGTGTCAGTATGGTTTCATCCGGCGCTGAATCAACAGCAATATTTCAACTTAAACTGCTTTTCTCATCTGTTTCCATTCTCAGGTTCAGTTCTGTCTGGATCAGACGGCTCCAGTGCTGGTGGTCCCGCGACAGCCCATACGCAGTAGCAGCTCACACCTCTGCCTCTCTGGAAAACACATCTCCCGCAAACTCCGAGAGTGAAGAGAAAAGTCCAACAGGAAATTAAGCTGCACACCCCGTCCTCCTCCCCCTCACCGCCACCTCCAAAGAACCAAAACAAGACGTTTTCCCACTTTCCACGGCTCAGCGTCCAAGCCAAGAAGAAGGGGGGGGGCTACCGGGAGGCAGCTCAAGCTGGAGCTGAGCACCAGCTCTGCAGTGCTGCTCGTTTAACCTGCTTAAATCAGCCCCTGTCTCATCTCGTTTCCTCACCCATCACCTGCGGGTTGGTGGCGCGAGGGCAGAGGGGCAGCCCGGGCCTGGACAGGTCGATGTCTCTGGGCTTCAACATGTTGCTCTGAAAAGAGGGTCTGTGGGGGCGTGGTGGGACGCTCAACTGACACTGGTGAAGCTCGCTGAACACGCAGCCAGGCCATGGGAAAGGAGCAGGACCTTCTTCAGGCAGTCAAAAGTGGAGACCTGCTCTCCACCCAGAAACTGCTGGCCAAGCTTAAAGCCAACAGAAACAGTGAGTCCTCCTCATCCTTGTTTTCAATGTCTGCCACTGACGAGCACTTACTGCCATTCTAGTATGCTGATAACTCTTTAGGCACTACTACTGGTACTGAAAATCACTGTTAACATACCAGTTCCACTGTCTCCGTCGATTTGTCATTTTTATAAGCTACATTTATTCAAAGAAAGTCAACCCAGCAGCATGCTTGCTGTTTTCTCACTGCAGACTGTGTCCTGACACATGCATTCTGCCCAGTGATAGTAATGATACTGTAATGTCTTTTGTTGTGAGCGTTGAGGAATTAAGGCCATGGTCACCTTCACATGGATGAATTTGAAAATCTTCAATCTTTTTTCCTCCATTTTGGCCTCCCATCCCCAGTCACTTGGCATTTTCAACCACCAAAAACAGAAAATGTTCTCAAAGTTGTAGATGTCATGTCACTTTATGTCATCCGCTTGTCTGACGTTGAGTCATGGATCTGCTGCTGCCTATCCCAGGGCTCATTTGGCAGAAGGTGGAGAAACACCTTGAACAGGTCTCCAGTCCATCCCAGGATAGGTATGGGAGATGAAGGCTG
Source organism: Regalecus glesne (assembly GCA_900302585.1). NCBI lineage: Eukaryota > Metazoa > Chordata > Actinopteri > Lampriformes > Regalecidae > Regalecus > Regalecus glesne. Next base: position 1,584 of record OMLC01001750.1, read on the forward strand.
GACACCCTTCCTGGTGCCGTGTGGTGGGATCCTGAAGCATGTGCTCCACCCCTAATTGACGGTGGTCCTCTAAGTTGTGGAAAGATTAGAAAAATCTGTACTCATGTAGGAAGTTTCCAGAAAAGCTGATGTGTGATTGTCATATGACAGTAGTACATCCTCAGCGTTTGCATGCACAATGGAAAAGACTTGCATTTCTATTGTTTTTATATTTCAGTGTGGATTATAAACCATATGATGATGTAGGTGTGGACAGGAAAATTGGGGCCTAGTTGTAAAATGAGAACTACAAATTCCAAATTTTCCGCATAAGTGTGGACGCGGCCTTAGATAAGATAGGGCTCAAATGCTCAAGGGAAGTAGTAGTGTTGAAATGGCAGAGGGATTTATTGATGCATCTCTTCAAACTGAATGATTTTGCGTGGTCTAGAGACTCGCTGGCCAAGTTACAAGCCTGCTTTTTCATTTGACCGACTAGTGACTGCATGCAGTCCCCCTTTGTTGGAATGAAGCTGATGTGCCTCTCTAAATCAGACTTGGTACAGGAAGACAATGCATATTCACAACCATTTAATGTCTGCTTCCCAATTCTCTGCTGATCATAAAACCACAGACAACAGAAAGGTGGGGAGGGAAGGCTTCAGAAACATGCTTAAACAGGCATTTTTGCTGAGCTCCGTCTACTGCTGCCGGTGTTACCACACCTGTCAGGTTTATTAAACATCTCCGAATCTTTAACTCCTGAACGTCTGATGCCAGGGACTGCTCGACGGAGGTTGTTGAGCCAGCGGAAACTGACAGATCACCATTCAGATTTGACTCTGCTGAAGCAGGTTAAATGTAGTGTGAACCAGTTTTTTTCCTCTCTTTGCCTCAATGAATATTTAAACACTCACCATGCAGCTACATCTCTAAGGAAAAAGTACAAATTCAGTTCTAAAAATTTGCTTGGGGGGGTTGCATTAGCGGTTAGGGAAATGATGAGCCAGAGGTGGCAGGTTCAATCCCACCGCAGGGCATCAGGAAAGGCCTCTGGCCTTGGTCACTCAAGCTCCATCTAGGGTCATGTCCACCCCCACAACATGGAGGCTAATCATCCATCCATCCATTCATAGGGATTGGACTACCTATGACATGTAAAAATGGACCTCTCGTTCTGAAAATCAGCTTAATTCACTCTCCTACTAGGCTGAAGAGTGGCGTCGATCAGAGTCAATTTGTTTAATGCATTGAAGGAGCAAACACACGGTCGGGAATTTTCATTCATAGACCTGGCTTTGCCTCCACTGATGGCGGCTGACGTTTGCAGAAGCGGAGCATTGTGCCAAGTGATTGAGTCGGATGTGAGAGGCGTTCCTCATGTAGCGTGATGGACAGCGTGCTTGTACTGAGATGGGAGTAGATGTGCATGTGCGTGTGTGTTCCTCTGGAGCCGTTGTGGCGCAGGAATAAGTTTACTCCAGGAGAAGACTGAGCCCTGGCTAAAGCTTAGCAGGAAATCCATCCCTGGGGATTAGACCTGTCCAGCCTCCAGTAGCTCTCCCACCATGAGTAATGAACCCAGTGTGGGGACACTGAGAGTCTATCCTCCAACTTCTCCCTTGGATTTCATTCACAGGAGCTCCTTTTAATCATCACAACCCAGCTGCAGTTTATTGTAGGGCGGTGCAAAGTAACTTAGTTTCAGTTAACATTATATTTATACACATGTTCAGTAGTCATGTTGCAGAAGATGCAACATGAAGTAAACCAGCCCTCTCAGTCTTGTCAGGATAAAACTCCTATTGTGACCGAAAACAAAATATAATAAAGTCTACTTTTCATGACTAAGGACATCCTGGAAGAGTTTTTTTTGTTTCCCCTGCGTGTTGAAGTGTTCTTGAGCAAGACACTGAATCCTTAACTGCCCAAGCTCTGTGATGGAATGGTGACCTGTCCACGGTGTTTGCCCGCCTTTCACCCAATGAGGGATGGGACAGGCTCCAGCATGAGTCTGTGACCTGACTTCAATTAAGTGGTTGATGATTGATGGATGGATGGATGGATGGACAAATATGTGGTCCCTTGGTGTGAATAGGACCCCTGCTAATAATTCTGACAAGACATTAAATCCATGTCCACCCCCTCAATGCGGGGACTGACCTTGATGTATAAAATGTATCTCATTACTGGAAGGCTTCAAAGAGGCCAAGATAGAGAAGAGTGACTCAGTTCTGGTTCAGATATCCAGTCGCCTCGGTCATCATCCTCCTTCACAATGGTTCAAAATCTCAAATGTCAGTAGTCTGTCAGTGGTTATGCTGGGTAGTCCGCCCACTGGGTTCGGTGGAAAAAAGACACACTCAGGTTACACCTGGGATGGTGGGATTCATCACTGGATGAATCAGCGCTGTTAGCTCATGTGACTAACTGAACTGCGGTGGCCAGGGGCATCATAGTTCAGGAGTTAGGGTGGTCGTCTGGCAATCGGAAGGTTGCAGGTTCAATCCCCGGTCCTGCATACAGCATGTCGAGATGTCCTTGAGCAAGACACTGAACCCCTAACTGCTCCCCGAGCGCCATATGTTGGCAGCTCACTGCTCCTATACAATATAGGTTGGGTCAAAAATGCAGAGAAATCCAAATTTCCCCTAGTGGGACTGATAAGGGAATCCTTTCCTTTCTTTCTTTCTTTAAACATTTGCAGACTCCTGCTGACATGCATTTGAAGACAATCTAGATAGATTCAGAAAAACATGGGCTTGGGGCCTGTTTCAGATGCATCATGGTCACTTTTGCTGATTTGCTGTTGGCCAATCAGGATCAAGGAATTAGGTTTGACATTCCAGCTCCTGTCATCGCTCCGGTAAGGGAAGACAAGACGTTGACCATGATGGCAGTCTCCATTTTGTAATTTGAGTTGGCGGTCTGTCTGCTGTCTGTACCAGCCTCTCGACATGCAAACCTTTCACTCCGTGTTGCGAGTGGAGAATGTGTGGTGGACGAAGGAATTGAGCGAGAAGGGAGACAGGGTCCTGTAACCACTGGTTAGTGTTGGCTGCTCGCTCCAGACTGTGTGCATGGATGTGTGTGGGTGGCGTGCATGCGCGTGCACGGGTGTGTTGTGTCTCTGCGCTCTCAGTAACATATAGTTATAACCTGGGGCCGGAAAACATGTAGGCTAACGAAAGCAGCATATGCCAGAGCCCGCAGCATCGTGGCCTAAGTAGACATTATCCCCAAACTATTGAGTGAAAGCTATAAAAGAATCCTAATGAAGCGCAGTCGTCTCGTCTGAACAGCCATGCTGATGAGTTTGCTCTTGCCCAAGTTTCTCTGCACATTTCAGTTTTAAGAGACCACGTGCAGTTTTTTACAATCCTCCTCTTCCTCCTCATCCTTCTATCAGCTCTTCCCGTTTGATGCACCATAGAAGAAGAAGATGAAACTTAATCTGTTCGTCATCGTACATACATACAATAAAATGCATTTTCTGCATTTAACCCATCCTTTTGTATAGGAACAGTAAGTAGCCCCAACACCTGGGGAGCAGTTAGGGGTTCAGTATCTTGCTCAAAGACTCTTCAACACACTTTCTGCAGGGGAACCGCCCATCCTCTGATTATTAGACGACTGCCCTACCTCCTGAGCTATGCTGCTGCAGATTATAGCTTCAAACTGGTTCACATTTGCAGTCCCTGCATGTCTTCCTTTTTGATGGTGGGAGTTAACTGGAGCACCCGGAAGCCCACAGAGACAAGGGGAGAACATGCAAACTCCACAAAGAAAGGATCTGGGACGCCAGGACCTTCTTACTTTGAGGTCACACTGCTAACCACTACACCACCATGCCTCCCTTTCTGTCTCTGTCTGTCTCTCCCCACCTCTTTCATATCTCAGTGACTAATTGTGCTCTCCGCCTCCCTCCTCCTCTGCGAGTGGTGGTGCCTGAGATAGTTTATGTTTGGCAGACTGATGACGGGCCAGAGAGGTCACAGGGCCAGCGGGAGGTCATGAGTTATCACAGCGATGGCCTCATCAACCTTCTGCGTGGACTGTCCAGACGGCTGGCGTCCAACCTCGCCGTCGGCTGCCACTTCTCAGGGCGTAAATTAATGACCTATGTTTTTACGAGGTCTGTGATTGGTTCACAACTTTCCCCAGGGACACTCTCGTCTCCGCCTCATGTGTCGGACTCAGACAAGCTGTTAAGGTAGTTCAGTGGTAGAGCATGTGCTTCGGGAACTGACAAGCCAGATGCTGTGGGTTCAAACCCACAGCGGGGTGTCAGGAAGGGCCTCCACCCTTAATCCTCCCAGCTCCATATAAGTCCATGTCCAACCCTACAGTGTGGGGGCTAAGGTTGATATGTAAACAGGCCTCTCTATTTTAATGGTGGACGCAAAGATCTTTCTGAGGGGCCGTTTCACCTCACATGCTCATACTACAGTGTACGGGGTAGCATGCTCCCCGGGCCTGCTGACGGGCCTGTTCTGGATGTGTCTGTCCATAGGTCCCTCAGGGGGGTCTTACAGACAGTCAGATTACCTCATCGTCCCTTACCCGCTCCTGCCTGCCCATTGTTATTGGTCCCGCCCCTCCCAATTTATCACTTTATACGTTAACGTGAGAGCCTGCGGCCATTGTTATGGGCAACAACGGCCCCTTGAAGGGCGGGGCACGCTTTGCACTCCCCTCCTCTCTGCCAACGGCTCTCTGCTTGGGTGGATGAGCCCCACTCTGACCCCTTGAACTATTTCTTTTACTGGGGTCCCGGGCAGTGATCATTTAGAAATGTTTATTTTCTCTCCTGCGTAGTAGAGACACACATTAATCAGTCCAAGAACAAGTGATGCCATGCACCCTTTGACCCACTGAACTTTGACCTCAGCTGATCCTCAAAACAATGCTTTTCCCACTATAGCGATCAATAGGAATACGGCTTTTGAATAACAAGACAGACATTTTAGTTTCAATGTGAAGTCAATTGATTCTCTTTTCAGCAGTGGCACAGCTCACGGGGTAGGGCGGTGATCTGGTGATCAGAAGGTCACTGGTTCAATCACAGGTTCCTCCAGAGAGCATGTCAAAGTGTCCTTAATCAAGACACTGCACCTCTAACTGCTCCTTATGAGCAGGTGGTTGCCTTGGGTGGCAGCCTCCATCATCAGTGTGTGACTGTGTGACTGGAGGAATGTGAGGGGTACACTGAAGTGCTCTGAGTGGTCAGTAGACTAGAAAAGTGCTGTATAAATGCATCCCACTTAGTATTTCACTGTGGCCCTGATTCACTTACCCCCCACACTTAATAAGGTCACATCAGGGGACATACTCATTGCCCAATGTTTCCTCAACATTTTCTTATGCTATCTTAAGAATAAGCTTCATTCATGTGTCATTGTACATACATACAACAAGGTAGTGAACAGCTGTATCTCCTGCAGAGCAACTCCAGCTCTTTTTCCTACTGCCTTGCTCACGTGCACAGCCATTAGTACTAACCCTAACATGGATTTTGTTGTTTTTTTGATGGTGGGAAGAAGCCACACACAGACATGGGGAGAACATGCAAACTTCACACAGAAAGGACTTGGGATGGATTCGAACCCAGGACCTTCTTGCTGTGAGGCAACAGCGCTAACTGCTAATCCACTCTACTGGTCTGTAAACTGTTAACTGAAGTTAACAGACGGAGGAGCAGACAAACAAACATAAGTGACGGCCCTCAGGGCAGAGTGATTATGCACTCAGTCAACATGTCCCAGGCTTCAGAAGTTGAGAGATTAGCATCACTGCTCCGCATGTCCTGTCCCTGATCTCTCCACAGAGATTCTAATGCCCTCACCCAATATCAGTTATCTATGAACCCCTAATGCCACTGGTTTACATGCAGAGACACAGCCTCACACACACCCACATGCACGGGCACACTGTCCTGCTGACATCTGGTAGATGCCTGTCTGTCCTTATCTACTCTATGCCTGAACGCTATTACCCAAATTGCAAGAACCTCCCAGATGGTGCAGGGGTAGATTAAAAGGAATTATATCCCAGGGAACATGGGAGACAGGCACAACGCTGCTTTTGAGAAATGCTGGCGTCCTGTTCCTCCCACAGGTCTTCTGCAGCCTTGATTCGGCACTACATCCGCTGTTTAAAATGAATGTGTAGAGTGAGGACGGGACAGAGAGTTGTTGGTTTTCTGGCCAAGAGACACACTTTGAAGAAGAAGAAACTTCATTGATTTGTCATAATACGTGCAAAGAATGAAATCTGTTGTCTGCGTTTAACCCATCCTGTTGCATAGGAGCATTGAGCAGCTGTAGTACCTGGGGACCAACTCTGGATATTTTTCCTACTGCCTTGCTCAGGGGCACATGGAGGACTATGAACCCTAACATTCATGTCTTATTGATGGTGGGAGGAAACCAGAGCATCAGGAAGAAGCCCACACGGACACGGACAAGAACATGCAAACTCCACACAGAAAGAGCCCAGATCGTTGGTGCGCGGTACTATGTGGGAAAACGTGTTGGGCAATCCTCGTCCTAACTCACTTTTCCTTCCATGGCTTCAGAAATGATTGGAATGTTTTGTTTACATAATTCCCTGTTTTGCTCTTCGTCCAGATTATCGTCTGTCCAGTCATTCAGCATCCATAATGGATGAAGCTGAAACATGGCAGCCAGGGTTTGCATGTGTGCGATGTATTATTCACATGCCTACATAAGTACACGGTTCTCCACATCCTCTCGTTTCTACTGCGCCCGCTCCGCTCTCATCAGAGCCAGTGTTGGAATTGGCTTTTCCTAATGTCCGACTTGTCCAGAGATTATCTTAAAGAGAGGGAATCAAAGCATCCTCCGGATGGCTGCGGGCCTCCAGAGCTAGAGGAACGCTGTACAGCAGACTCCACCCAATGCTTTAATGCCGACTTGGGAAGGGGATGAAAGTGTGAAAAGGCCATTGTGGCTTTTTATGGCTGTTTACTTAGTCCGAGACATTATGTCTAGTAGAGCTCATTTCTCTCCATTTGCATCGCCAAAGCCAAGTTTTACCAGCGCCCTCACTCAGCAGAGCTGCCAGCTAATATGTACAATGCACGAAAGCTGGCGGTGGGAATTTTAAAACTCGCCTTTATGCAAACCAGAAAAATGCTGATGCTAACCACCACCCACCTCCTCGGTGTACAACATCCCCATTTGTCTTCTCTTCTGCACAGACGTGCCACCCAGGGCATTATTACTGACCCGAGGGAGGGATGTTAGGTGCTGGAGCCCATCAATGTGCCATTATGAGGGCCCCATAAAGCTGTCGTCTCTCTCCATGAGAGGGTGTTGAGAAAGAAACCCCCCAGGACACTGCCGTATATCAGCCTGGCGGATGTCACCAGAGGAGAGAGCAGTTGTGGGCCTCCACTAGCCCGAGACCATGCCTGCTGTGGCCCACAGCCACCATCCACCCTCCACACCAAGGATGCTTCCCACTCGTGTTATTCACGGGTTTGGGCTCAAACTCGGCCCACCCACTCCTTCTTCACCTATTCTGCCCTCGTTGCTGCTCCTCTCTGACTGTTGTTGTTGTGTGCATTGGTTTATATTTAGAGTTGCTGCTTGCTGGTGCTGCCACACGTGTTCAGACAGGGGCTGTTAACCAGCAAACCTCTGCCTTCTTACGAATGTTGAGAAGCCTTTATGGATTAATCCAAACGCAGCAATGGAGTAAAGATGAGGGATCAGCTTTTACTGCCTCTTCTGAGAAAACTCAAATTTAATTAGACTCAAACATCCGTCGATCTTGTTGTAGTTCATAATTGCAAACCTGTGTTGTTCACTTTGTATTGAAGACATTTCTCATGCATGTATATCACAGTTCAAACGGGATGTCACCATCTCTGCCGTGGTCAGCACTCTTACCTCACGGCAAGAAAGTCCTGGGTTGGAATCCCGTCCCAGGTCCTTTCCATGTGGAGTTTGCATGTTTTCAGCATATCTATGTGGGCTTCCTGCAGTTGTTCTTGTTTCCTCCCACATTTCAGAAAAGCCATGTTAGGATCAATACTGCATGTGCCCGTGAGCAAGGTAATAGAAAAATAACTGGGCCTGCTCCCGGGGCGCTTCAGCTGCTCACTGCTCCCATAAGACAGGATGGGTTAAATGTAGAGAACACATTTCATTGTATGCATGTACAACGACACACTGGTAACGTTTCTTCTTCTTCCGGAGTAAAAGCAGGGCACAATAGTCATGGTGGAGTTTAATTTAGAATTATCAGTCTTTTTTCTAGGTAAACTTTTCAGTTAGAAATGGTCATACTCTTGTTGTGGGTTTTTTTAATCGGTATTGGGGCCAAACAGATTTTTTTGGGGGGGGGTTTAAGGAAGTTATTTGTGAGATTTTCAAAGCGGCCAACCGCGTGTGGCTGAAAGTCAAAATGGCGGCTGAATATTTCATGTTCTTAACCAGGAAACACAGCATGAAGTTGTTACTGGACTTCCCTCGTCCAGTGGAGGACTGGGCTTTATTCACTGCTAAAGTTGTTGGTCCGAAAAGCATTAAATCTGCAGCCCGGATAAACGGAGCGGTGAATTACGTGGATAAAATGACTCGTCTGGTCCATAATGGACTGTTGATGAATGGAGTCACTGTGCCCTTAATGCCTCTTTCTACCCCTGTGAAGAAGGTGTTGTTGTCTAATGTGGCCCCGTTCATCAGCCCCGATGCACTCGTAATGGAACTGTCTAGATTGGGAAAGATTGTCTCTCCAATGAAAAGAGTTACGTTCAGTTGCAAGGATCCCAACCTGCAACACGTGACATCTCATAGGGGTGTTGTTAGCATGGTGTTGAAGAACAGAGATGAGGATCTCGAGTTCATGATCAAGATGAAAGATGATAGTTTTGATTATGTCATATACACAACATAAGAGGCTGCTAAAGGCTTTGGCTGTAACAAAGGAGGACACCTGATCAGGGCTTGCCCGGAGAGACCATCGGGTTCCCCCGAGGCAGCCAGGGAGACTGTTTCTAAAGAGTGGATT
>OMLC01001753.1:0-11152 GCA_900302585.1 Regalecus glesne
TGTTGAGTCAAAAGTGCACTTTCTTTTGTTCCCTTGACATGAGGGGACTCCATCCATCCATCATCAACCGCTTATCCGGTGTGGGGTCGCGGAGGTAGCAGATTTCAGCCGGGACCTCCAAGCTTTCCTTTCCCTTGCAACATCCACTAGCTCTGATTGGGGGATCTCAAAGTGTTCCCAGGCCAGTGTGGAGATATAATCCCTCCATCTGGTCCTTGGTCTACCCCGTGGCCTTCTCCCAGCTAGACGTGCCTGAAAAACCTCATTTGGGAGGTGATCAGGTGGCATCCTTACTAGATGCCCGAACCACCTCAACTGGCTCCTTTCTATTTGTAGGACCAGCGGCTCTACTCTGAGTCCCTCACGTAGGTCTGAGCTTCTCACCCTGTCTCTAAGGGACAACCCAGACACCCTCCTAAGAAACCTCATCTCAGCTGCTTGTATCCGTGATCTTGTTCTTTCAGTCATGACCCAGCTTTCATGGCCATAGGAGAGAGTGGGTACACGCGGTAGATTGACGGCTTTGCCTTCTGTCTCGGCTCTCTCCTGGTTTGGTAAAGGAAGAGCAATACTGCTCCAGCAGCTCCAATTTTCCAGTCCAACTCATGCCCCATTTTCCACTCACTTGAGAGCAAGACCCCCAGATACCTCACTCAGAACTCATTCCCTGGACAAACCTCTGGTGTCCTGCTTATAACCATGGTCTCATATTTAGAGGTACTAATCCTCATTCCAGCTGCTTCACACTCTGAGGAACCATCACCTTATCGTGGTGGAGAGGTGTCTATATGATCCCGAGAGCTATGTGGTCTGGAGCCTTGTTCTCCGGTTAGGGTCTCCCATGGCAAATTGGTCTCTGGTGAGGGACCAGACTAAGAATGGTTCAAGAAAACCCCATGAAAGATCCAAATAGAAGTGACATTACCCTGCCCTGAGGAAGCCCGGGGCCCTCGTCTGGAGCCAGTCCCAGAAGGAGGGCCCGACAGCGAGCGCCTGATGGCCGAGTTTACCACGGAGCCCTGCCGGGCTCAGCTTGAAAAAGCAACGTGGACACTTCTCCATCCTGTAGACCCACCATCTACAGGAAGAACCAGTGGGGTCGGGTACACTGCCAGATAGGTAGCAGTGAAGGCAAAAGGTCTCAGTGGACCAGAACCAAGCAACAGAAGTTTCTTTGTGTGTCATGTTCAATTTTAATTTCATTTATGTCATCTATTTACTCTTTTTCCATGATTGTATTTGAAGCACTTTGAAGCTGTGTTAAGTGCTATATAAATGAACTTTTACTTAGTTTTTGTCAGTGATGCAATGTTGACATACTATTTTATGTTATTTATCCCAACCTCCTCACAAGGACTCTCATTTTTGTATTTGCCGGGACCTGAAATGTAGCCCACAAACCCACAATGACGTTAAAACCTTTCCAAGTTCTCAATCTGAAGTACGATGCATAGGTAGTGCTTTTGAGACAGCCCAACAGAACAAACATCAGTGAAACCTGTCACAAACCCAACCTGGTCAATATATCACTCAGTGCAGTCCGTTTCTGCTGGAGCCCCGATAGGACGCAGGCCAGGAAAACTGGGCTCGGATGCAAGGGGCTGAACACTGGATCTATCATTTATCACTATGACCATAAAACATGAGAGGAAGATTGGCAGGGAAATGGAGGAAAGGAGGATTTTGCCACTCATGTTATGGTAGGGAGAGACCCATATCTCCATAAGAGGGATTGATGGAGGATCAGGAATCAGCCGTGCCACAGTGCAGTAACAGCAGTCTGACAGGACGTGTTTGAAGGACGGGCCACGAACAAGCAGAGTACACAGATGAAATGTTTCACGCTGATGGAGGGTGTGGCGAAACAAATGATGTTACGGTGTTGACCTTGTAACGGAGATGTGACAACCCTCTTTCTGTCTTCAGCTGATCGGGCTTGCGTGCATGGAATAGCAATTGCAGGATAACACACTTAGGTGCTATTAATTTGATGGTGTTGGGAGAATACCGTTGATACAAATTAACCAGGGTAGTGATTATATATAATCAATTATACAAAGTAGGATGCACAGAGAAATCGTCAACAAGATTTAAGTGCAATCTTAGAGTAAGTTATGGTCTAGATGACCAGTTTATGGAAATGGCTGGATTGTTTTGTCTTCCTTGCAGGATACTGTGCCAATATAACAACATAAATGATCAATAGATTCATTTTTATAGAGCGCTTTTCTAGTCTAGTGACCACTCAGAATATTTTACAATGAAAACCTCACATTTAGCAAGCATGGGGGATTAAGGCCAGATGGCCTATGTAGATTTATTTATTAACACATTATTTTATTCATTTTGCGACCCTAACTTATGTGTTCAGAAACACATGGTACCATGTGTGATGGTGACCTTCTGTATTTCAACACCCTGTGCAACCTGCACACAAGTATTGCATAATGATACTTATAAAACATCTGAAACATGTGTGCAATTACATTTGCAATTCATGTTTAATTTTCTGTGAAAATCTGGGTTAGTTAACATAATATGAAATAATGAGATTTCAAATGAATGTAAAATGTTACTTGTGTAGTTGTATTGATATTTGCTTATTTAAAGCTGTGGGAGAGACTTGTGATTCCAACTTATCATTGAATGGGCAGTGTCTCTGTATGAATGGTTTCAAGATGGTGAGCAACCATGGAAGGACAGTTATTGTACAGATGTATAACTTGATGAATTTAACACCTTATGTGCAACACTGAACATTTGTTATTGTGCTGTGGGCAAGACCACTATGTGGATGAAACAAAGAAACAAAGCCTGACCAGCCATATAGGACCTGAGGGAGAAAATTCCATAGTAAGCTTAGAAAATGAAAAGTGCAGGATAAGAATAATGACTGGGAATATATTTTTTTCTGCTCATATTGTGTGTGCCATCTCTATAAAAGGACATGAGTGTCTGTCACTGGTGATTGTGTTTTCACGGAGTGGTCTAATCCAGCCCTTCATGCTGTCAGGTCGGCTGCCTCTCATTGTGTTCCTATCTTCAATCTAGAGCATTACAAGTGGCCACAGCTACATAACCTCATTGTTATGAGCATAATAAATTTTGGGCAGATCTGGGCTTTTCAGACCCATGGCAATGAACTTTTTTTCTGAGTGAGACTACCACAATGTCCGCAGAGGACTATAATGACATTCATAACCTTTCTCATTCTGCAGCACACGCGCGCACACACACCCTACACACATGCACTGCAGCCACTGATGATCTATTTCCCTTTGGCTGACAGTGCTAAAAGGAGTCCGCTATAAGGTAGCGATGGAGAACTCAAATTACATATGTGGCTTTACCTTACCTTTTATCAGCAGTATCTGTGAATGAAATAATATTACATTTAATCTATATAATCAATTGTGACTCATTCATTTGAAATAGCTACCATGGTAATAGGCTCCACCTTTGGGTCAGTTAAAAAGTAGGCACTTCCTAGTGGTAAAGAGCAATGAACTGCAGGTATTTTGCCACTGTATGCAAGTACATTTCTCAAATATCCATACTTGAATTCTGGAGACTTGAGACGTTTACTCTACCACATTTCAAAGCAAATACTTTTGACCCCACTATGTTTCCAACACGGTCACGTTACTTTAGCACATTTCAAAATGACCAAAATACAGATTTATGTTGGTTTAAAAAAAAATCTTCCTCTCACCCTATTTCGGTCTTGTGTGTCTTTCTCGAAGTCAGGTCCTCTTACCAGAGGCCTTAGCTGTTCTTAGGACTGCACTCTTCTGGACAGAGACCTCAGATGATGTTCCCAGAATCTGCTGGAGTCACTCTTCCAGTTTTGGGATCACTGCCTCTAGTGCTCTTATTGCCACTTGGACTACTGTGGATTTCACCTTCCACATCTTTATCTTTCTTCCTGATGTTGCCATCGCTCGAGATTGCTACATTGATTAATACTGCCATTTTCTGTTCCTTGTCAACCACCACAACGTCTGATTTGTTAGCCAGCGGCTAATTGTTTTACAGGATCTTAGCACTGCCATTCTCTGCCTATCTGTTGAGGGGAGTACTATTGGAGGGTGCTTCCAGTCTGTATTCATTACGGATATTCCTGAACACTATCCCAGCCACTTGCTTATACCTTTCATTTTACACTTTCCAAACTAGCATTCTACACACTAAGTGCTGGACTGTTTCAGGGTAGTCTTTGCACACCCTGCATCGTGGGTGTTTCCTGATGTGGTAGATGCTTGCCTCAACCAATCAGGTGAATGGTAAATGGACTTGTTCTTATTTAGCGCATTTCTAGACTAACGGCCACTCAAAGTGCTTAATAATGAATGCCTCACATTTACCGAACTACGCGGTGGGATACGGACCTGCAGTGCCTGAGTCCCAGGTGTGCGCTCTACCCACTAAGCCACCGCAGCTCTGCACTCTGGTGCTAGGTGCCTGTTCTTGCAATGGGGTAATTTTGTGTCGGTGTTTGTACTTTTACTTAAAGTCTTCGTAGGGCTTTTCTTACCACAAACAGTACTGTATAACAATGTTTCACTGACATGCTGGCCTTGCACCAATGCATGCTGGGATAGGTTCTGGCACATGGATGGATGACTAGATGGATGAAATAAGTTAACATACAGTGAAATTTATTTAAATCAAATATCCATGCCTGATGACCATTACTCAGTAAAAAAACAAATCAGCCACTGTGTTACTTTCAAGTCTTAGTTTGGAGACGGCCCTGTCTCCATAACAACCTCCTATTTCACCATGATCAGCGCTGAACACACAATAGCCTCTGCGTCAATGGCAGCCAAAACATAATCACTGTGCAATCGCTCCAATCACTGCACCAGCCTCTTATCAGTCTGCCTACACTAAGAAGGCCTGAAGCACATTCTGAATCCCCTCATGAATGAGCAGAGCCTCTCTGCCACTCTTAATTTGATTGGGCAAACTGTACATTTATGGGGGAACACTTGGAGCTGGACTAGTTCGGAACAAACGAATAAGAAAAGAAAAAAATGCATCATGGATGGTGTGTCCTCCCACTTAAGGCAGTCATTAGAGCACTTAATCATAAGATATTGCTCCCTGGATATCTACCAATGCTTGCTGTGTTATAGCATATTTTCCACCACGGGGCAATTCTTACTCTGCTTAGGTGCATATTTCAGTCAGAAAATATACCCATTTAGTATCTCCTTTATTTGTCTCCCTTGCTAGTCTTTCCTCCATAAATCACAAAAGATAATTTTCCGTCATTTTTTCCCCATTATTTATATTTTATACTGATTGGAAAACTAAAGAGGAGAAATTTTAAGTGGAATGTAAGTTTCTTGGATATTTAAAAAGCCCACAAATTTGTTCATGGCTATCTTTTTTTCAACATATTTAAGCATTCAGTTCTTTAAAGATGTGTCATTGCTCATAATGCAGCACTTGAAAGAAAAGGGAATAATTTTGGTGCGATGGCGCAACTTTTCAGAAAAAGCAGAAATGACACTACCGGGTTCAAAACGGCATTCACTTCAAAGGACCAAGATGCCACATTATCCTTAAAGCTTTACTGTAAATCTTAAAGACTCGAAAAATTGGAGGACAGACCATTTTCCATGGTTTAAATTCAATGAAATGATGTGGCTTCCATTATTTCCCTCTTTAGAGTGAAAGACATCTACTTTCCTACCCATCCCTCATTTAAATTATCCGGAAAAACAATAACCTTTGCTTGCGTAAATAACGGATGTATGATGTTTAGTTCAAAACGTTGATGCTTGTTCCTCATAATCTGCAAGAAGTTATGATTACACCAGGTTGCACTCAACACTTGTAATTTATCATGAGGTGAAACCATACAGCCCAATAATGTCCTTCACCATTTAGTTGGTAGATGTATGTTCCTTTGATTGTTAGATAATAGACAGTCCGTTAACTCTGATCTCTTATATGGATTATAGATAAATGTTATCATCTTAAAGAATTTTCCTCATGAAGAATTCATATTATTAACTTTTCAACAGTCAAGTCAATTTTATTTGTAAAGTCAGTCCATTATCAAAAATTGACAATTTGCCTCAGTGGACTTTACATCAACTCAATAGCCTGTCCTTAGACCCCCGCATTGGATAAGGAACAACTCCCTTAAAAACCCTTTAACAGAGAGAAAAATAGGAAGAAACCTCGGGGAGAGCAACAGAGGAGGGATCTCTCTCCCAAGGCAGATGGCCGTCGAATGGATGATGTGTACACAGAATAAGACACAATTTACTGCATACATCATGATCATGATAGCAGAATGATAATTGAATTACAAAAGGTAAAACAGTAATAATAATGATAACCTACTTCAAAGTGAAGGTGCTAATCAATGAACATCTAAAATGCAAACAGGCCAGATCAAGCCACCGGGCCAAGATTCATCATGTGTCTAATGTGGACAGATGAATGATGATCTTGAAAGAGGTGGGAATAGCAGTAGACACATCAGTCGAAGCATCATTGTCCTCATCGCCATTCTGCCATTGATTACACGTCCCCCTGGTTCATCAGAGGTCACATGCATAGAAAATGAGGGAAAAAAAGGAAACATTGAGGGACATTCATTCAGCAAGAGAAACTAGATGAGAGCAATGCTTACATTAGTCAATACTATATACTCTAACTATTTAATGTCGTCAGCAGAGAATGGTGCTTGGTAAATTCATTGAGACAGAAACCCACTCGCCATATGGTACTGATTATGAATCACATGATGTAAAATCACTATTTGTAAGTTAGAGACAGTTCAACAAGGTTTACAGTCTGTTCTACCCGAGTTATTTATGGCCTCTATTTTGACTCATATTGGTAAAATTGATATACTTCCTCCTTCAATATGATTCAAGTTTTGGATTTATTTTTTTCAGCATTTATGAATTTGCTATTGAAGGCTGCAGTTCTGAGTAATGATGTGACGCCTGCCTCTGTATGAAGTCTCTTTAATTTTTCTTTTCAAGGCCTCAATCTTATTTCAACCAACCCTCCAATAGCTGTTGAGTGTTGATGTTTTCCGCTATGGCTTCTGATCCTCTCAGCCTTTATGAAAAGCTAAAGGAAAGCAAATATTTCCTTTAACATAGAGTTCTTGAACTACATACATTCATCACTTAGTTTACCATGGATGACTGATGACATGAAAGTAAGGGGGCTGTATCTTGTTCTACAGATCCTGATAGTAATAGCTCAGTCTTAAAAATCATCTAACGAATACCACTGTACATTCATGGCAATTATCTATATTCCACTCAACAATAAATGAGGAGTGACAAAAAATATCTTTACACTATTGTCAAACTTGATGACGCTTGATCATGGCACATCGGGAGTCAGCCTCACAAGTGTGCCCCAAGGTCAACCTTGCAGTCTCGCTTATAGAGGAATTGTTACCTCATGTTTTCTAGCTTGTATCTCACCAGGGCTGTTTCTCCAATTACTTGCTGTGCTGTGAGTCTCTCTCACTCACCTTTGCTATCAACTAAGAGTTAACAACAGGCCATCTGTGCACCTATATCTACTGTACATTGTTGTGCTATTATGCTTTGTATATAATGCATGAATTCATTGTGTATCTTTTCAGTGTAGTTCTGTTGTGGGGGGATGGTGTGATTATGTCCCTTATGACCAGACTGAGAGAGCCAGAGCACAAGAATGCCCTTGTATTCTTAATGCACATGGCAGTAAAGTCAAACTTGAACTCGTGGTGTTTTCTTGCAGGATATAGTTGGTGCCTGTGAGTGCAATACAGATGATATTACCAATTATTTGGTCACCTTTATTCCCCTTGTTTGCAGCAGATCTACAGCTTGTAGGAGCCAGGAGGGTTAGAAACGAAAACCCATTGTTGGTCAGGGACAAGAGGCCCACTGCTTTACTGTGTTCAAGCCTTCAGTGTCTCGGGGCATAGCTTGATAATGGCTGAGAACCATGTTGGGCCAGATTTTCCAAGATGAATGCCATTATTTTTTTAAAGGAGTCTGTTGTTATAATTTTCATTAAAACTACCACTGAGTTTGGCTAAGTGGCATCTTGGTATGTGTGTGAAGAGCAAAGTCGATTCAATCTCTCGGAATTTGGCCAGGAGCCAGAAACAAATGCTTTCCCCAGGCTCTGTGCTGCTTGATTCAAGTTGGTAAATCCTTGTTCCAGATAATCTGCTCTTCTTAGCCTTACTTTGTATCCATATGAAAACAAGTTGTTTTGTCCAAGGACACCGGTTGTTGAGGATGATAAAACATTTGATGAGAGGTTTAACCCTTGCCACTTAACCCGTCGTAGAGTTCACAGTACAATTCGCAACAGACAGCCCCCCAAAAAAAGAAAAGGAAAAAAACAGTATTTTAATGAGATCAACTGAATTCAATTTTGTCCTCTTTTGATATGTATGTATACAGTGGGACACTGCCAGTATAGTGACACAATAAGAATAAAAACGGCCATATTTTTATTCCATTTTCATACTGTAATAGAATATTTCTGACTGCCCCTGAAATGAGGAATCGGTTGTTGCCATTGAACATTTGGCAAAAGGATGAGCCATCCTACTTCTCACCTGCATGACTCCCACCCACATTTCATTAACTGTGCTCAAATTACGATTTTATGCTCTCGCCTCAGATGGTGCTTCATGGAGAAAACCTTTAATATATATTGTGGTACCCAACAATATCTATGCAGTAGCCCTATTCTCCAGCAGAAAGTGGGGAATAATTGAGCGCGCCACTGCAGCTGCAAATCTGGGTTATGTGGCATCCTTATGAGTCTCTGAGGTGCTCACGTTGGAATTGGTAGGTAAAAAAGTTATAGTGGATGCCATTGAACCCTTTCTGTTCTTTTGTGTCAGATTAAGTGAAGTTATAGATAAGTTTTAGGAGGTATGTAAATATTCATATTTCAAAATACATTTTTACTGGTGTAGCACTTTTATAAAACCTAAATCACAAACTTGTCATCAAAAAAGAGGTTAAAATATGCAAAAGGTAGCAATATACATGCATGCATACTAAGGACATGCACAAGTATGGGCTATTGATGCCGGGGCAACAGCCCATTTGACCTCTAGCTGAGTGGTCCCATGAAATGGCAATCTGCCTTTCCTGAACAATTTGTGGCTTTGTAATTTACTTGGCCAATGGGAAGGGCTGGGGAAAACCACATCAGAACCCAGACAATCAACACTAGCGCTCCCCAGGGACATGTGCTCTCCCCTCTATTCTTCTCTCTCAACACAAACAACTGCATCTTAAGAGACCCATCTGTTAAACTCCTGAAGTTTGTGGATGACAGACATCTTTGGCTTTATCCGGGATGGTGTTGAGTCTCAAGACAGGAAGTTGAAAAGCTGGCCCTCTGGCGCTGCTTCAACAATCTGAAGATGAACCTGCTCAAAACTAGAATGAATGGTGCACTTCAGGAAGCACCCGCCAACAGTGCCCCCCCCCCCAACAGCATGGTGTCCACTGTGAAAACCTACATATTTCTGGGCTCCACAATTATTCAGGACCTAAGACGGACACTCAACATAGACATGATGATTAAAAAGGCCCAGCAGAGGATGTATTTTCTCTGTCAGCTCAGGAAGTTCAACTTGTCTCATGAAGTGTTGTGTCGTCGCTCTATGTGAAGGACCTATGAGAGCCATAAAACCATATCCAAATTCCATGAATGTGAAAACCTGTATGGCCAATAAACTGATTCTGATTCTTATATCTATGCATCACTACCTAATAGCTACTATATTTGGCCATGGTCCAAACATTCGTTGAAGATAAGTGAGTTGTGAGGCCGAAAGCTCAGGGGTGCATTCTCTCTATCCCTGTTACTCACTCCCAAGTTTGTACAATTTATGCACTGGGTTCACTCACAGCAGGGTCACTCCATCAGCCTTTCACAATTCTCAACAAGATAGATGGATGTACTTCCAACGAGTCCTTTTTAAAACAAATGAATGTTTGCAATGCTGCCGGACCAGAACAGTTTGCTGTTGTTGTTTTTTTGCTGAGCAAGGAAAATCTTGCTGTTGTTTGTCACCTCAGCAGTCTATATCTCCCTTTTTGGGTGATAGGTGTTTATTCAGGAAGACGGATTGATACCTCTCCGGTATTCTCTATTCGATTCACAACATTTTGTCCACATCGACTACCATGCCTGTCTTGTCTGCTTATTTTACGGGATGAAGCACATCCCATGTACCATTCTTGCAGACTTCCAAAGTAGTTAAGGGAGGGGCTCACTCTTTATGTTTTTTTGGTCATCTACTCCCTTTACCATGTTTCAAACGGAATCAAACACAACCTGAAAAGTATATTTACATGTCTATTCAAGGCAAGTCAGATCTGGAAAGTGCTTTAGAATAACACTAAAGCCTGCTGCTAATGTTAGAATTTCCTGTCTTGTTTGAAAACCTTTTCACTTTTGATATGGAAATTATACATCATTATTTATCCCACCCTGAGAACAGACATTTTGTCATGGTTTGTTTTAATTCAATTTACTTAATCATTGGACTTAATCACACTCTTGAACAAATATTTAGTGTTCCTTGGTGCCTGAAGACGGTGCTTGAATATGAATTGGTCTTCCCTTTCTTCGTAACTGTTTGCGCATATTTGTTCCCTGGCGTGACTCAAAAATCATAAAAGATATACGTTGATGCAAGGTTCATCTGTGAATAACAAGTATGACTGCCTAGAAATGTCCTTGCCATGTATCTTTCATGCCTGAGTGGCAAGATCACTGAGCATTTGCTCTGAAAGGATACATGAAAAGCCTCTGGTCTTGAAATTTTTTGAACCGAAATGCATCACCGTCTCCTCATGTTGCAAATAGACATCAGAATCCTGTATTCAGCAGGAGATGTGCATATACTGCACAACTTTTAAATGTGTTTGGGTGTAGAAGAACTCGATGATGTGGAAAACTTCATTTCGGTGCATTCACAAACTGTGCTTGAAAGAGCCATCTGCATCACATTTCCACAAAGGTGTCCTGGGCGAGTCTCTGAGATTCAAACTTGTCCAGCACCAGGTAGTTTTGCTAGAAACATTTGGAGGTAAAGTTTCAGACCATTCCTGTGCCTGGATGAGCACACTGGAACATATGC
>OMLC01001755.1:0-10794 GCA_900302585.1 Regalecus glesne
GACAATGATGAAATAAGTGCTACAATCCGCGTGGATTTCATCACAAAGAAAATGGTTCAATGTGCTTGACACATTCAACGGTCACCGACGGATAAATAATCCGTCCATCCGTCTTCAACCACTTACCTGGAGTCAGGTCGCGGGGTCATGCTGGAGCCTATCCCAGTGCTCATTTAGCCAATGGCGGGGAAACACCCTGTACGGGTCACTGTTCCATCTCAGAGGTCGAGCACTTAAGGGTTTAGCGTCTTGCTCAAGGACACTTCAACACACTCCGACATGACCCCGAGACCAGACTTCCCATAAGCGGTTGACGGTGGATGGATGGATGACAGATAAACAAGTCTTAGGCTTTTGTTTCCAATCTCAGTCATTCTACCTAATAAACTTTATCCTCCCAAAGCTTTCGCAATTGACAAAACAAGGAACCCTATAAATACACAAGTAATCAACATCCTTAAATGAGGTATTTGTCTGTCATGCCACCACTTTTAGAAAGCTAATCATTATGATGATAACAATAATAATCAATAACCTTTGGTCTTCTTAATCATACTGGGCAAACAAATGTCATCGCAATAACACACGGTGTGGAGATTCTCACTAAAGGCCCTGCCGCCATAAGGACCCTCCCCCGACACACACGTTTCATGGCCACACCCCATTCTCCCTCGTTCCCCCAGAAGGTGAAGCGCAGTGAGAAGATGATCCGTTCGGGTATAGAAATAGAGACCGCGGTGGGCAAACTGCAGGTTATTAGAACACCTGTCAAGTAATTAGTCACCAGATAATGAGATGCCACTCAGGCAGATTTACCCATAAGCCTTCAGGTGTGACAGCTTCGCATTGCCTCGTCAAGACGTGCGCCCTCCAACCCAACCCCCGCCTACCAACCCCTGGGTAACGAACACGCCATCTTGGGCCCTCTGCAATTGTCAGAGAATTAATGAGGCTAATAAATCTATCATTCCTCTAAATTTCCCAACACGTTCACAGACTTATTTTCACAGACACACAGACACGCACGCATATAAAAGACAGGGTTAGCTGCTTGTGGAGCTGAGAGGACGTTGCCATGGGCGACATGGCTCTAGCCCCATGAAGCCCAACACATTCTAACTGCTGGGGAATGAATGACAGCGTAGGAGGACAGGAATCTGGATGACAGTCTGACATCAGTGAGACCATCCATGGAGTAGGGAAGTACTACAGGCTTACTGCGCCACAGCATCATTTCTCTAACGGTGCATCTTTTCCTCACACAGCTGTACCCCCCCCCTGTCCCGACTCAAGCCTGCGGTTTCATGAGAGCTCAGTAACATTGTTCAGGCAACTAATGTGGTACTCGTGCAAACTGACAGAAAATCAAAATGGCCACCATATATACTCTACGGACTTGTTCCCATCCCATGGGTAGTTCGGTCCCGTCTCTCTTGGGCTCGACCGGTCCTCCAGTATGCTCGCTGGTCTCTTTGATGTGCTAGATGTGGATGTTGTGGTAGCGGACCTTGGAAGAGTCGATGTCGACCCTGCGGGCCTCAGCGAAGGCCAGGAAGGTGCAGAGGCCCAGCAGGTTGACCACTGTGATGAGGGCAAACACAGACGCCCACGAGCCTGTGGTCTCTATCAAGTACCCCGAGAAGTACACCATCAGGACCCCTGCACGGACACATAGAGACAGCAACCATTAGCTGGAGAAGCATAATCGGTGAAATCAAAAGGCCCGCTATCCACAAGAGTGATCGTTCAGGCCGGTTCCCGAGTGTAAGCAGCATGATTAACTTCAGAAACATGTCAGGCCCAATCCAAGTCCCCCACAGGGGTTTTCTCTTTAATTCCCTCCATTATTCATCTGACAAAATCTCCAATATGGCGCCATGATGAAATATGCATGGCACACAGGAGCCAAGTTGACTGACGGGAGACACAGACCACAGTCGGACTTCAGAGAACTGGATAAAATATTTCACCCAATGGTTCATGAAAGGCCAAAATAATAGTTTGGGAAGCGCTAGTGAAAGATTCATCACAGAGGCTTGTCCTCGTTCTCCAGCTCAACATGTGGACACTCACCTGAGAAAGCCCCACAGGTATTCATTACGCCTGAAAGAGAGGCAGTGACACAGTTCATTTATGCTCTTGATAAAGATGCAACATTAAACATGCAGAATTTAGAATCACTCTTTCAAAACTGTGTAAACCCCCCCCAACATACCAAATAAAGCCCCAGCACAGGACGGAGCCAGGTCTTGAACATTAACCGAGACGCCGCTGTAAGAGAGAGAGGCACATGACCCAACATAACGTTAGGCAGTATAAAGACTACCCGTCTCCCTGCGTCCTGTCTCACCTTAAAGCACGAGGCCAATAACTACCCAAGACGTGTCTAAAGACAAATACACTGTAAAAGTCTTTGGACTGAAAAGGAGAAAAGCAGCAGTTTTCGGGGAAACGCGTTTTAGTTGATTCTCACAGGATATCTGCCACATTACAACCCAGCAAACCGAATCCTAATGTGGTTACCTCCCTGTTGACATTTCAGACATATAAATTGTATCACTGCAGATCCAGTGTGTTCTTTGAAAGTAAGAGTTGAGGAAAAAAAATCGCTCTAGGTTATACAAAGTCATGTGCTCCATTTTACGGCTGTGAATTCAGACTGGAGATGTGCAGTCAGGTGGTTCAGCTCCACCATGAAACATCTTTGCTGTTCACTACGGGAAATGAGGTGAAGTCATTTGACTTGGTTTCCATGTTGTAGTCCAGTAATTACGTGTACACCGTACATGATGATGGATTACCATAATACTCTACTTCCTTTTATTTCTGGGTAGGAATTTGTGTTGCAAATTACTCACTTGAATTTCTGGGAAATGTGTGGCGCCAATTAGAACTGGTCAGTATGGAGAAAAATCAAATATGATGATATTTTGATATCTCAGCATAGATATTCCGACAATATTGTGGAGATGACTATTGGTGCGCTCCGAAAATGTCACACGAGGACATATTTGATGAACACTCGTTAGTAACGTGGATATGATGTCAAAACGGGTAGAGAAAAACAATAGAACCGCCAGAACGGTCTAATAAGTTCAGAAAAAGGCATTTCTACTCTAATGTGACCTTTAAAACACGCATGCCATGTCAGCACAGTACGATCTCCAAGATCTCAGATGAGATCTAGTCTTGTATCAAAATATCAATATATTGGCCAACCGCAGCATCACTGAATAAGATGCAGGTCGATGGTGACTGCTGCACCCTGACAGTCAAGTCGTGAAGGGTTTAAAAGCTACTGTAAAGAGAAGCCCGGAAAAAGTGCATGGTGGGTCTCGCTGCCAAAGCTGGGGATCACTCCATCAGTCGGGATAATGATTCTACCATTGCATCGGTCTAGACAGCAAAGGTCAGGGTTTGAGACGGTACCTGTGGCTGAAGGTGGTGAGGCCCATGGTGGCAGACACGAATGCCACAGCCCAGGGGAATGTTGTGGTGCCACATAGCAGGATGGTAAAAACACTGGACACACCCATGGAGAAAAACTGACCAGGACAGATAGAGAGGGTCAAAGGTACATGTGCATGCACGTATAAACACACACCCACCACAGATATGACTTGGCTTCAGTCGTATCAGGATGGACAGCTTCTCAGGTTTTATTTAGAATTTTAAAAAAGCATCCCTAATAATGACTAACTAATGCAAAGTTAATCTGCAGAGATTTAACCATACCTGCATTAACTTCCTTACAGAGGCTGTATCAAAACCTGGTGGGACCAAGAGAGAATTGAGGACAACCAATGGAGGATAAGTAATAACTCAGCTGCATTCACATTTCACTGGGCTGTTCATTCAGCGGTCCCAAGGGCATGCATAGTAAGCTAGGATAGGGTCATTTGCCCTACCTTGACTGATGAGATGGTCAGATAAGCAGCCACTGAAGAGAGAGGAAGGAATGGCCACTAACCAGGGAATGACATTGAACACCCAGCCCTGGAGGGAGAAACACAGTTTCCTGGATGTCAATGAATTTGGCCAGGGCCATTAGCCAAGTATTAGATGTGTGTGTGTGTATCCTTGCCCCCATGGTCTCATCCTAAATATGGGATTAGAACTGCTTTGTTCTCTGAGGTACTGGAGTGTGATGGGGGGGGGGTGGAGGGGAAATTAAGTTACCTTGGCATCAGGGAATGTGTCCTTGAAGAAGGTTGGCAGCCATGACAAAAGGGTAAAGAAGGTGCTCGCTGTGCAGAGATGTGTGATGATCACAGCGCTGGTCATGCAATGAAAAAAGGAAAACAAACATAAATAAATGCCCTGCAGCATTATTCACACATATGTAATATTAAACTAATATCGGAAGTTGTCTGTGGTAAAAGTTTCAAATGTCTTTGACTACATCTTCCTTTGACGGGAAGTAAAACTCCAGTCAGCGCGGTCACATCTTTGTGAATGATGTAACAGTATTTACTAGGGAAGTCATATTTCTGTACCCAGGTCACAGTGATAGTGAAAAACACAATGCTGCTATTGACAAACCCAGTGTGACCATCAACACCTCGGCCTCTCTCCCGGGTGAGCTTAATAACTTCCATGAAGTAGATCTACAAGTGACAAGAGGCTGGCGTGAGTAACTCTTAACAGACTTAAGGCTCGTAAAGCTACTGGTCCAGACCTCCTGCCCTCAGGGTATGTTACACTCAGCCATCTCAGGTTTTACTGGCATTTTAACCGTCCCCATCATTGTTAGTAGTTCTAGAGTTGAAAGAAAACCACCAATCAGGCTGTATGTAAGAAATCCTCAGTCTCGCCTTAATGATCATCAGCCTGATCCATTGGCCTTGGCCTCTGTTATTATGAACAGCCTTGAAACACATTATACCCTATATAAAATATAACATCCCCATTCCTCTTGACCTATTAGTTTGCCTACTGTTCCAATAGATCACACTATCTCACTTGCTCTGCGTACCACACCTTAAAAAGAAAAACACCTATATCAGAATGTTATTTATTGATTACAGGTCTGCTTTTAATAGCACTGTATCATCCAAACTAGTGTTGAAACGCAGGGGTCTTGGTCTGGTCAGCTCTCTCTGTAGTTGGCTATCTGATTTCCTGAGAGGCAGGTCGCAGACTGTGAGAATAGGTCAAACATAGGGATCTATATTAGTTCTCAGGACTGGCGTACCTCAGGGCTGCTGTCTAGGTCCCTCATTGTACAATCTGTTTACACCTAACTGTGTTCCCAAATATGACAACAGCGTCATTACATTTACAGATGACACCACAGTGATTGGAAAAATATGTAACAGTGACAAGACAGCCTATATGAAGGAGAGCAAGATTTAGCTATATTGTGCCATGATAAAACCCTCCCTTTGATATCAATGGACAATCTGTTGAAGTGGGACAGTTAAGACTTCTCGGTTTACACATCACAGACACCCTCACATGGTCTCAACACCAGTTGCATCCTTGAGAAGGCATAGCAGAGTCTGTGTTTTCTGAGGCCTCTCAAGGGTTTTGGTACGAGTACCAAACCTCGTATAAAATGTCACCATAGCACCATAAAGAGTGTCTTCACAGGCTGGATCACCATATAGTTTAGCAGCCTGACTGCTCAGGACTGCAAAATCCTTAATAAATATAAAGACATGTAAAGACAGCAGGAAATATCATTGGCATGTAACCACCAAAACTTTATAATATTTACAGTACTCACTGCAAAAGGAAAGCCAAAAATACCATTAGGTTCAAGTTCATTGTTAAATATATTAGAATACAATGATATTATTGCACTCTGGCTCTCTCTCTGCCTTTACACAAGGACAAAGAACACAAGGACATGATACCCCCCCCCAAATAAGCTCATGTTCTGTTCTCACTCCTGGCATCTAAAAAGCCCTACCAGAGCATTAAATCACACACCGCCCATCTCAGCAATAGTTTCTTTCCACAGGCAGTCAGGTTGCTGAACAGCTGATGTACCCATATGCCCCTCATGTTGTTGTGTTATCATGTACTGTATGTTGTGCATATAATATATAAATACATGTGTACGTGTTCTATCTAGGTGTATAACGTTGTCTTCATGATAGTGTGTCCTTGGGCCCTTTGTGTAAAGGTAGACAGATCCAGGACAAAAAAAATATATCCCCAAAATGTCACTCTATTCTGACACACATGACAATAAGGTTGAACTGAAGTGTTCACACGTTCACAAATAAATATTGACTACACAACCCACAACACAAACTATCACTTGGGTTGCTAACCACTAAGGCGTGGTTGGGTTATCTTGAGCCGTGAGGACACACTGATATTCCCTGTTGTGAAAACAGAGCAGACTGGTTGCATGGCCATTAGCTTCTATAAATAACCAAGATGCAGAGGCCGACCAAGACAGAATGAAAGGGCTCATTATCAGAGACACAGATAGCTGGGCTGACCTGAGGCTACGCATACTTTTTAAAGTCTTGTATACATGGGCAAATCCAGCTTGAAAATATACGTCGACAACTTTGACTCAAGCTTAGCAGCATGACCAAACGTATACTAACTGCTCATTCATTTGTTAAAGTGAAAAACGTAAGCCTGAACAAATAAGCAGAGGATCTCGCATCGACCACAGAGGACATGGAATGTGAGGCTACTGGCCAATGGCTCTGCACTTAGTGTGCTTCAGCAGTTCCTTTTTAGGACTGCATGAGTTTTTGTCTATATTTCTAACTGATGTTCTCCTGTACCAGAATGTTTACTTTTCATCCAATAGGGGGCGCGGTGGCTTAGCAGTAGAGTGAGAGCCTTCCAGTCAGCCACAGCGGGTTCGTATCCCACCACGGGGTGTCAGGAAAGGGCATCTGGCCTTAATCCCTCATGCTCGGTGAATGCAAGGCATCTGTTGTAAAGCACTTTGAGTGGTCGCTAGGCTAGAAAAGCGCTATGTAAGCTCAAGTCTATTTAGCATTTCTTCTTTCATAGGTTGTCTAGGGGGCCACAGTAGCTCAGTGGTAGAGCATGTGCTTTGAGAACTGACAAGCCAGAGGCAGCAGGTTTGACCCCACTGCAGGGGGGTCAACAAGGGCATCTGGCTTTAATTCCTCCAATACTCCATCTAAATCTGTGTCCAGCTCTTTGAACTTGACAAAAAGGGCAGTGTAATTTTCATGTATTATTTTCTTCCCCCAGGAACACTATACACACAACCACATGCAAGCATGCTCGTGACACACATACAGAACTTGATCCATATCTCACCAAACAGCAGGTTGTTTGAAGAGCCGTGGCCAGTGTCTCTTGGACAGTTTGGACTGGGGTCCACCACTTCCCAGGGACTCCAGAGTGATGATCGGACCTGCAAACACAGATGGTGGATGAAAAATAAATGAAGAAACGTGCATACCGCAAGTAACGACCTGTACGTGATGCAACACCACCGTGTATCAGAGAAATATTGAGCAAGCTTCACCTTCCCCTTTGAGTAGATACTTCCACATGCAGTACGCCCACAGGACGGAGAGAAGACCCGAGACGTAGAAAACACTCTCCCAGCCATACAGGTCCAACATGAGGGAGCCAGCCCCTCCGATCACCAGCGTGCTGGGAAAGGACAAGAAACACACTGCTGTAACACGGATAAAGGAAGGATGAAGAAGATTCAGGGCATCTCAGCATAGAACATGATGGCCCATGTTTTCTCCAGTTCTGACTCTAGCACCATGTGGGACACGGCACATCTAATCTGGGACTAACAGGACGTTGGGACTGAAGAAGTCATTTGGATTAGTGATGAACCATTTCTCTCTATTAGTGTCGTATCCAGATAAACTGATTCACCTTCTGTGATTCCCTTATCTGGATTATTGAGCGTGCTTAAAACCACT
Organism: Regalecus glesne; assembly: GCA_900302585.1. NCBI lineage: Eukaryota > Metazoa > Chordata > Actinopteri > Lampriformes > Regalecidae > Regalecus > Regalecus glesne. The sequence goes on from OMLC01001755.1 coordinate 7,890, forward strand.
AAGAAGAATGTTTCAGTCAAAGCAAGACTCACCCCAGGTAGGAGCCACTGCCCACAGTGCTCATGAGGAAGCCTCTCTCACTCTCGATGACCTTCTGAGAGCACAGACTTGCCAGAGATGGGTAATGTACTCCTAGACAGAGAAATCAAGTCAAAACAAACCCACCTAAACTACCCAGTTAAGACAAAATTGGCAAAATAGCTACTTCAAGTCAGGGTAGTGGGGAACCTGTAAGCCTACTAAGTGCTTTACATCCATCAAGGCCACAGAGGGTAGAAGTTGTCATTCCTAGATAACAAGGCAGTGAATAGAGTTAGTATAGTGAATTGTTGACATAAGGATATCAATGATTTTGGATCTCGACTGCACGCAATGTCAAACCACTGCCTTGGGTGATGGACACACAGCCACAGGCAATTCGTAAAAATAGGGGAAGGTGTAAAAAGAAATATATCACTGTAAAGTTTTATGCACAGACACTTTTAACCCTTCACCCTGGTGACTATGCCAGAGTCTTGTTTCAGGTTGCAGGTTGCTCCAAAGGTTCGCCATCTCACCTTGCAGCAGGCCCATGAGGAAACGAGCTAGCGTCATGGATAGGATTGGCTGGGAGCAGAAATGGGCCAGGATTGGAGTGAAGGCCGTCATAGCCCCCCAAGCTGCTGCAGAGAGCAGGAGTACCTTCTCTCCTCCCACCCTGAGGACAAAGTATGTGGTCAGTCTTACAGTATATAGCCATTCTTGAGACTTTATGAACTAAAGTCAACATATCCAAAAGGTCTGGTCAAAATGAGGTTTTTTATACTACTTCAGAGGATAGTGCCCAGATGAAGCCTCTTGTGCCTGGATATAGCAGCATCTACTTGTTTGTTAGAAGCTACTAGTAGTTAAGCTGCTCACAATTCTAGTAAAACACATGCCTTCATGGATTCACAGCCTCTCTGTGAAAGGTATTTTAGCCTAAACATGTCAACATGGTGGTACAGTACAGACATCAGATTCAGATTGGAGCCATGTGATTCACTCGACTGAAAGATTCTTATTATTCCTTTATTCAATTCTTAATGCAAACGCAGCTAATGTGCTACACGTTTTTTTACATAACACAAACGGGTACATCCTCCTAAATATTTTAGATACTCTTGAGATTTTTAAAATTTCATTTCAGACCAGTGTTCTTGGTTTGAACCCCGACCCCTGCAGAAAGTGTGTCAAAGTGTCTTTGAGCAAAACACTGACCCCCTAACTGCTCAAGCCTTGTGATAGAATGGTGACCTGTCCAGGGTGGTTTCTCCACCTGTCACCCTATGAGTGCTGGGATATGCTCCAGCATGACTCCGTGACCCGATTCCAGATGAGTGATAAATAACGTATTGGATGGATTGTGTAAACAAGCAAAGACAGTTCTTCAGTTCTTGTCATACCTGTCAGGGGCACAGGCAAGAGCATTAACCTGTCTGTGCATGTCTTTTTGATGGTGTGGGGGGGGGTGCAGAGCACCTTGAGGAAACCCACGAAGACACAGAGAGAACATGCAGACTCCACACAGACATGACCTGTGATGACCTGATGTTCAAACCCAGGACCTTCTGACTGTGAGGGCCACTGTGCCGCCCATTTGAATATTTTAAGTTTCAAAAGGTGACTAACCTGTCGCTAACATATCCTCCGAGGACCTGGGTGAAGCAATAGCCCCAGAAGAAGCTGCCCAGCACCATGCCGGATTCCCTCTTGCTCCAGTTGAACTGCTCTGCCATGCTGACGGCACAGATGGGCATAGCCACACGGGCACAGTACAAAAGGCAAGTCCCGAGGAGCAGCACCACTGTCCATATCCGTGCCAGCGGTCTGTACCGGAGAGAAGAACAGGGACAATAATTAAATGACATGCCAGATTAAGTATCTTTGAATTGAACTTTACGAGAAAGCATTTTATTTTTCATATACCACCCCTCTGTACGGATGTATGGACCCTTCTCATTCCCAAACAGGTCAAAACAGTGGAGGACCATGCTCTGACTCCAGGCACAGTCTTGGGGGGCTATAACATTATAGAAAGACATCTTTGCAAAAAGTGATGCTCCAAAGTTACCCACAGTCACACTTTAGAACCTAAAGGCTGTAGAGGCCACAGGCCGATATGTACCCCCACCCCCAAAAATATAGGCTGTATTTCTGGTCCTCTTCAGATGAGACTTGTTTCTGAGACAGGAAGTAAAAATGATACCACAAAGTAACGGCAACGTGTTATTTGAATCTACAGTTTGGATGAAAGGGAAGCCATCATTTGTTTGCTTAGATATTAACCCGTGGGGAGAGCAGATTTATCTTAAAACACACTTATCCACGGTGAACTCTGAGCCTGTAGTACGAGAGAGAGACAAATGGAGGGGAGATATGTTACCTCGACCAGTTGACATTTTGCTCGGTCCACTTCTTCTGACATCCAGACAGCCCGATCTTGTCAGACGGATGGCTTTCTTTGTGACAGACCAAATCTGGGCAAGAGTTTTTCCCATATTTTTGAATAATTGCCATTCAACGTGAGGTTTAGCAGCGTCGATCTCACCCCCTCGGCTCTTTTTCACTTTCGCTCGCCTCCACTTGAGTCCACGGTCGATCAAACTAGCGTTGACAAACCCGAAAGCTTCTTTAGGTTTGGTTTTGTTTTAAGCAACAAACAAGCCAACACGTTTAACTCTATCACAATCCATTTCTGAAAGACGAGGGAAGGGACGAAATCCGAGTGGGGACGCCGACATGCACCGCTGCAGAGTGGAGGGAGCCTCTTTTTCCTGATGTTTGAGGAGGAGTAATCCACGTGTCAGTTTTCCTCCCAGCCACGCAGTTCTGCCTTCCATCGGTAGGGTTAATCAGAATCAGGAAGTGCTTAGCCCCCCCCCCC
>OMLC01001757.1:0-11080 GCA_900302585.1 Regalecus glesne
CGGGGGGGGGGTCTTTATTACATGGTTACACGTGTGTATGTGTGCATGTGTGTGTATCGGGTGGCTTGTTAGGTTGTTGTTGTTGTTTTTTTGTGACGTTTGCTATTCTCCGGCTCTCGCCGATAAGAAACTCTTAAGGTTAAAACAATGGAGGTGATAAGAAGAAGAAGAAGAAGAAGAAGAAGTTGCAGCATCACGCGTCGCTTCTCCAAATCACGGCACATTTTGACGCTGTGACTCCCGGGGAGCAAAGCTTCCCTTGTGGGGTAGGCGACACCTACACAAGTTTGCGTTGTGGAAAAAAAACACCTCGCTTTTCCAACACTGGAGTGGGAGGAGGATTTTTATTTTTTTTAAATCGATTTTGGAACCACACAAGGTGTAGTCTGGGTCAACCGGCCACCTTTAGAAATCCTCCGATTTCGCAGCAACGAGAAGTTTCGCTTTTATTGACGTAAGGGGGGGGCTCACTTGGTATCTCTTTCATGATATCGGTATCGTGTAAAATATGGAAGGCGGAACGACGAGAATCCTATGCCTGAAACAGCTGAACTCTGCGTGAACTCTTAATATCTTATAGACAAATGGAGAATGGTTCCCACTCGCACACATGCACCCCCATCCTCAGCTTAAAGGGCAGGGACGCACGTATTATACACACAGCCCGCAAAGACCCCCGCTCTGGGTCTTCTGGATGTACTATGTAGTCCGTGGTATGAGTGCAGTACCTCCACTCTGAGTGTACTACATGTTGTATTAGTGTAGTACAGGTAGTATGAGTGTAGTACAGGTAGTATGAGTGTAGTACAGGTAGATGCAGCATAACTGTTGTACGTGTAGTATTAGTGTAGTACATGTAGTATTAGTGTATTGCATGTAGTATGAGTGTACTAAATTTACTGTGTAGTTCATGTAGTACAGGTGTAGTAAATGTACTATGAGTGTAGTGCATGTAGTATGAGTGTAGTACATGTAGATGCAGTATAAGTGTTGTACATGTAGTATTGGCGTAGTACATCTATGAGTGTAGTAGATGCATATTGTGTGCAGTAAATGTTGTAGATGGAGTAAAAGTGTAGTACATGTAGTATGTGTAGTACATATAGTGTATGTTGCTCATATAGTATGAGTGTAGTAGATGTATGTATGAATAGTACATGTAGAAGGAGTGTAGTACATATAATATGAGTTTAGTAATGTAGCACGAGTGTAGTGCATATATGATTAGAATACATGTAGTATAAGTACAGTACACGTAATATGAGCGTAGTAAGCTTCCATGAAATCGTTTGTAATTCCGCACAGGCCACAGCATCGAGCATATATAATTATTTTAAAACAGTCGACATGTATACGGTGCAGAATGCTGTTTTGGTGTGAAATAGGCAGAAATTATACTTTGTTGGGGCTGCAGTGATCAATAATCTATGTAGCTTGAATTGAGGCCTCTACAAGTCACAGGTCGTGTGTGTGTATGTGTGGTTCTGTACATATGCATGCATGTACCAGATTTTGCCCTGCATTGGGCACCATGCCAACGCTTGGTACTCTGGATCTTGACAATGCCCTCATTCAAAAAGATGCCATTATACAAGGGAAGGGGAGGGTGGGTCCGCAAGCGTATTGTCTGCTCAAAATCTTCTTAAACACAGAACTCCTTGAGAATTCTCGATTGGCCAAGGTCACAAAGAATTATCTTTGACTCCATTTTCCAAAGTGTCAACAACGCCGTTATTTCACATTAGTTCTAATATCCGCTTAACACGGGCTCATTATGATGAAGTTGACAGATTAAAACTAGATCGATCAAGGGTATTTTAGCATGTGTGAGGATGCAGTTACTTGGTTGTGGTGCAATGAGAAGTTATCAGTCTTTATTACGGTTGTGGATGTAGCAACCAGATGGTGATTGTTCTCTGCCAATAATGGCGGCTCTTTATACCCGCTTAAGATACGGAGACCCTTATCTGCCCAGCACACTCTCGGTTTACACATGCACATGTACGCACAGGATCATGGGAATATGCACGTTCACATGGGCACATGCGCGCGCGCACACACACACACACACACACACAAATTCATTCCCATAAAATCACACAAAAAATAATTTTCCCCACATCGATGTCTCCAAAAAGGCCCTTTCATATAAAAAACAATGTTCCCACCCTTATTCAGAGAACTTTTGAGAAGATGCCTAAGTGATCCCTTTACACGCTCTCAGCTGCTTCGCCTGTACTCTGGTAAATGTGTCAGCCCTATAGAGAAATAAGCCTTCCAGAAGAGTTTCTTCATTGTTGAGGTAATTGTCTCCTCTTTGACAGGCACATTCATCAGTGGCTTAATGGTCAATCAAAAGTTGGCAGGCAGAGTGTTTTCATTCTTTCCTATCCACTACATTAGGAATACTTAATCAAAATGTCTCCCGGTAATGGCTGTGAAGAGTTCATGACTGACTGATCCGTTGTCTCTGCCGATAGAAAATTAACAGCTCGGCACTAGAGAGATGTGGGCCTGCAGATAAACAAATTGTGCATTAATATTTCATCTTCAAGACCTGGGATGTGCTATCAAGCGGTGGAATATTCCTGGGCTGTGTTGTCATTTTTCTCGCGTTCTTTTCCTTTTTTTTTCCTGTATTCTTGAAGGCTCTTTGCAGCTGTAACTCATTTCACTTGATGACTTTACTGGGGTTACAGAGAGTGACGACAAATTGATTACCTGGCAGAGCAAGAATGGAGCGAAGAGAGACGCAGGCTGACAGTCATGTTATAATAATATGTTTAATGATGTGTGGAGGGGGAACAAGGAGAGCGGAGTATTGAAATAAGACCATAGGAGATGCAAAGGAATAGGTTTCTCCCCTTTCTTTCTTTTTTTGAGCGCCTCTTAAAGATGCAGTACCCTTCTCAGCGGAAATGCTATTTTGCAGGGCATTGTAAAAAAGACAATTCCCAGCTCAAGCATTAATTCTCGGTATCCACGCTGCTTCTTTTCTCCGGGGGGAGTTGCATTATTAATAGGGATATTTGTAAACTTGAGACTACAGAGACGCAAGTAAAGGCCAGTTGTGTTTGATTTACGTCCTCTGCATACATTCGGTGTATGGTAATTTAAAGTGCCAATTACTCTTTGGTACATGATAGGAGACACTAAACCTTTGGTTTTAAAACGCATCACCCAGATAAGGGGAGACGAGGCAAGCCATTCTACTATGAACAATAAGTGCATGAGATGCATTTTTGAGTGAAGGGAGCCATATGTTATTTTGTAGCTGTAGAAGTATTTTCCTTCCTGTTTTTTTTTTTTAGAGGTTTTTTTATACAATAGCTCTGTGGCTCAAACTGTTAGCCCAATTTGCTGCTAACAAGATAAATTGGAGAACAGACAAAGGCATTAAGTGTTGCAGTGCCAGCTAGTGACTGACAGCAGCTTGTGGGAATTGGCTAGCTGAAATTCCTCCTAAGTGGTTTGTTCTGGAAACATCCTACGATCAAGGCAGATGTTGTTTATCCAGTTCAGGTGAAAAAAAAATGGAAGTCTATTTTAAATGACAAACGCTTAAAGGAAAGCCTCACCTGAAGGTGGAAGAGTGTCCTATTTTTCATAGTAGAGCACCAGCCTCTTGCTTTTCACCCTGCCATCTTGCACCCTGCGTGGTGCGTACACTTTGTTTTCAAAGTGGAAGTAGATTCACGTAGTCATAGTAGAAATAACAAAGCGAGGCAACAATGAAGTCAGGAATGTGCAACTTCACAGATGGTTTGTTTGAGGCCACATTTGATCTTGGTCATCAGATGACTGTGGTGATCTTTTTTTCCTCCCAAATCTGAGCTCTACCACGTACAGCACGAAATGAGCTGACGTCCTGGCGTACCTCTGAAATAGATAAATGGTGACTTCAAGAGGTGTGTTTATTGAGTCTAGTGTAAAAGATGCTCTAAGGGATCTTGTGTGCTATGGAAACATCAACAGGACATATATAACACTCTAGCAACATCTGTGAAACTCACAGATCCAAGCGGTTTCAATCAACATTATTGCTTTTAAATATTTTGGCCATGAAAAGCTATTTTTGGATTGTTTCCTTGCTCATTCCACAGCAAAGAAAGATCCCAAAAACAATAGATGAACACTTTAGAAAACACAAAAAAAATAATTCCCAGCTCAGGTCGTGGTATGACTGTAGATGAAGAAATAGTCTGTGCATGTCATTTTGATGCTTGGCTTATAATGATATTTTTCGAGAAGTTCTCAGCAGATCTGAGCGTGAAACTCGGCCTATCCATCATGACAGATTGGAGAGAATATGTGAAAAAATATCCACTAAATGCTACTATGCAGATGTTTCAGGCTCTATCAAAATGCAGTCATTTTATGAGGTTTTTGAGGAATTTTGCTGTAAAAACATCTCAACAGTAGAAAAAGGTCCCGCTGATTAGCAGGCGCAGATGAGGTTGTAGGAGCATTCGGTCACTGCCTCTGTTTTTCAAAGCCGTTTTATATCCACCGTAAAACTGAGAGATATCATCGGCAGTGGGCATTAAATCTCCACATTTATTTCTGTGCCTCTCTGGCTTGATATCCACCCTGTGGGGATCATTAAATTCACTAGATTTCAATTTTTTTGAAAAGGAAAGAAAAATACCGAAATCCCCAAATGTTGTGATATCTACAGCGATGTGAGTTGCACATGTTCTTATTTTTACTTTTTACGGGACCAGAACCGTAAGTTTGTGGTATCAACTTACGACCACGCTGTCGTAAATATTCGCTTGTCGTAAAGCTAGCAACATCCTAACTTTTGAACATCTCCCCATCGATTCCCTTTCTTCAAATAGCTATTTTTCACATTTTTTCTTCTTGTTACAGCCATATAAAGAGGATAATTCAAATGGTTTTCAGTGTGATCTCATTGTTATTTCCTCTTGCATGCCAGGGAGGTGGCAGGTGTGGATAGCTAATAGTTTGGGAAAGCTTTTGTTTGTGTGAGAGGCAGACAGGGTGGTGCACTGTCTAGGTGATAAGAACCAAGGCTCCTGTGCCCTCCAGCACACTGATCTCTCTCCTCCGCTCTTGCTCTCCTGTGTGGAAAAGAAAAGAAAGAAAAACGCCTGTTATGATTGGTCTCAAGACAAGTGCCTGTGCAGTGTTGTACCTCTCTACAGCAACCGCCCATTCACCTTGCCTTCCCTCTGAGACCTGCACTAGTTTCCAGGCAAATGACACAATTTGATATGCCGTTGGGGTGATTCATCTGGATAATGTTTCCATGTGATCATCACTGCAGAAAAGGGACCATTTCTCCATTTCTTGTTATGTTTTTTTCCCTTCATTAAGTGTGACAATAACTGGAATATTGGTAGAGTTTATTGCAACCGGGCTAAAAGTCATTATTTCTGCAAGACATCCCAAGTACAAAAGAAATTATGCTACTGTATTTTGTCCAGGTCCCTACAGAAATAATGACTTACAGAGCAAAATGGGGAGGAGACTTTATTGGTTGGTTAGTTCATTGACACGGACTTAGAGGGTAAAAATGGTGGGAAGCTTATCTGGTATTGATTACATGGAGGAGGTTTCATGGTTAAGAGCTGTGCACTTGTGTAAAGTGGGTTTTGTTTTTTTTCCTTCAATGGGAACATTTTAAGAAATCATACTGTAGTCGCACAAAACATCTTTTATCTTATCTCTGATCGTGCACAATGAAAAGGATATTTATGGCGACATGGACTGACAGTTGTCGACCTAATTATAGAGCCGGTGGTTCAAGTTTACCGTGCAGTTTGGATGTTGGAAACAGTCACTTAGATATCAGGTTACGTAGACCTAGATGCTTGTGGAAGAGGCTGCCACATCAGTGAAGCCTTCATTAAGGAGATGAGTAAAAACCTATGCAGTTTTAACGGATCTCACTCCGACCTCTGCTCTGGGGGGCAGAGCCTATATGGAGCTTAACCCATATGAAACGTAAAAGAAGTCATTGTAATATACAACTCAGCTCAACATGTCGGAAAGTAATTTAATTTATTCGTCTCATACCACTGAAAAGAGAATGCTGCCAAATGTGTTTTCGTTTGAATTAAACTGTGACCGCAAAACAAGGAAGAAACATGAAATTATGCCAGAATACGAGAGTGGCAAACCATAGAGAAAACATTAATCTTAAGTTATCCGCGGTGTACCTGATTTGCTTCTTATCAAATCCTTAATGAGCTTCAATTAAGATTTATTATGCAAATTAACCCTCAGCAGCTACTGCCTGCAGGAGCAGGAGCTATGACAATATTGTGCTAATGGTGTGATCTGTAACAATTACAAAAGGTAAACTGCCTTCACACTGCGTGCTCCACGGGCTTCGGGGAGGTCAGTGCACTAAATGTGTGTTCAGATGCTGAGGAGGTTGTTCGCTGTTTGGCCTTTCTCTTAGTGAGAGTGTTCAGAGCACTCATGTGACATAAGGAGAGCTATAAGGGCACATAAGTGCCGTCGGCCCTCATCATTCCAGTGGAAAATCGATTCTCATCGCTAAAATTAAAAATAAATATGACGATTGATACAACACCCAACAAAGGAGGGGCTAATGAGAGCCAGTGAATCAACCAATCAGCCGAAGGGGGAATCTTTAGAGGAGTTCATCTTAGGAGGACAACAGCAACCCTCGAGATCAACAGCTGAGGCCTGGTGCAGACATCTAGAGATCCACGGTGGCATAGCTCAGGAGGTCGGGTGGTTGTCTAGTAATCGGATGATCGGTGGTTCGATCCCCGGCCCCCCCACGGAAAGCTTGTCGAGGTGTCCTTGAGCAAGACACCCAAACCCCTAACTGTTCCCCGGGCGCTGCGGCTGCTCACTGCTCCTATCCAATAGGAAGGGTTGAATGCTGAGAGTGAATTTCGTTGTATGTAGGTAGAATGACAAATAAATGAAGCCTCTTCGTCTTCTATCCACATTCAGCCATCGATGGCTGAGCCCAATGACAGTGCAGATAGAGGAAGTGTTTTTGCCCACATCTCACTAGCACTGTATGAAGTTTTGAACCTTGTACCTTTTGTAACTTCATTTAACATGAGGCTGATGGGTTTCCGACAGTTTTATGGCCTCTCTGTTTTATGAGTCGTCATGCGGTGCAATTACACAGGATCTAAATTGATGAATCAAGTCGATGTTCCGCCGTCTCAGTTGACCTCCCTGGCCCGCGTTCTCCTTTCTCTCCACGTAGGTCAAATGGAGGCTTTTAGGCTGTTTTTTACAATCCAAACACCCCTTACAGGTGGACGGGGCTTGGAGATACACACCTTGAGACAGATCGTTAAGACTGTGCAGGGTTGGGATGAGTAGGAAGCTAATCAGGTGTTTTCGTCAATCATACACTCCCTACGCAATGAGGTATGTCCTCATCCATCTGACTGCAAAGCAAGATTCCCACCTTTAACTACTCACTACTCCCGCAGACGTTCACCGTCACAATTCTGATGATCTCCTTCAACGGGTGTTTGGCAAAACAAAGCCTCAATAAAGCCCACGGATGGTGTGCTACAGCTAATGTTTAACATCTAATGTCGTCTCCCGCTGAAAACCTTTAAATCACCACTTTGAATTAATGTGGATTAGTGTCATCTTTATGAACTAGTTAAATCATCAGTATGAACTAGTACGTTTTAATGGAACATCTGTCGGGGAAGTGAGTGCGGTTATTCACAAAATACGAGCCGCACCCTAGTGTGTCTTTGCAGTTCTTAGATGAGACCCTTACCAATAAGACCATTCTCAAGTCAACCTAAACAGTCATTTTTCTTTTTGTCCAATTAGCCAAAAGTGTGTTTTTGATACTTAGGGGGGGGGTTGTTAATGAAAAGTTGCCATGGTGTTTTTACATTAAGGGAAATGGTCTGGCAAGTTAGCATTAGCCAGTATGATTCATTAAAACCCAACCCAGATGTTCTGTTGCTCTTAGTCTAGCCTGATGTCTCTGATTTCATATACAAGTCATTTCCTGGAAGAGCAAAACAACCTTTTGCATTCCCATAGGAGCTGTTTTGGGTGGTCCACCCCTAGCCATCTAATTAGCTAAATAGTGAGGTTGGTGGCTCCCAGGTAGTGATTTTTGTCCCGACTACGTAGTTATTTGTATTCCGTTTACTGTACCGCTGAATGTATTGTGACTATAATATTTGTTTATTCACATGGTTAGAGGGCTCAAGGGAAGACGCAGCCTATTGAACACATGAGCACTGTGCTCAGAACCATTTGTGCTGATTTTGGTATTTGCCCAACTCTAGAAGACCTCAATGAGAAATATATGTGTATCTGTGTATGAGTCACATTTAACTTTTTTTAAAAATTAAATTACATGAGAGCCGGTAGCTCTCCGACATCAATCTGAGTAAATGCACGTATCTATTTTTATTTATTTATTTATTTATGTCAAAAGGACCATGTGGAGCTTTTTACATAAATGTCACCATTTGATGCGCCGCACCAGATTATAGCTTCAAGCTAATTCACATCTGCGGTCCCTTGGCAGGTCAAATCAGAAAAATCCCCATGCACACATAGTACTACGCTTTAAAAGTAAAGACACCATGGCAACAAGACATGCAAAAATACACACGAATAGCATCTCAAAGTACAAAACCACACAAAAACAATTCACAAATATGTCAAGTCTTCCCACCCAGCCTGCAGTCAGTTAATACAGAGCAGCTTTTACGGGGGTTTTTTTCCATCTTTGTTTGACAGGATAGTTCAGAGTCAGATACAGAGGACGACATGCTGCAAAGGGCCCGGGCCGGATTCAAACGCGGACCACCTGGGTAAAGACTCAGCCTTGTGTGGGATGTGCTCTACTAGGTAGTGCCCCCTTGGCGGGCTTTTTAAGTTGCTTTTAGAAGTGGTAACAGAACTGCAGCCCCTCACGTCGCCAGGCAGGGCGTTCCACTGATCTGTGGCTGTTACAGAGAGAAGCCCGATCGCCCACATATCACAACACACACGCACGATTTCTTGCTAACATTGCTCCCTAGTAAAGATGATGTTAGATCAAACCACAGTCCTGAAGCAGATATGACGTTAAGTTGAAAACATGTCCGAAATCGGGAGATGTCAAATGTGTGGAAGCGAGCGAACCTCTTAAATGTTTTCAGCTAGCGAAATGCACCGTGACACTGCAGGCTAGATGGAGCTACGGGCTCTTCACCTCAACATGTTCGGATCACTTTTACTGTAATCTCACACACACAAAAAAAAACCCACAGCCGTCCCTGGTAACCTTTAACCCCTGTTGGAAGCTCTCCTGTTGTTTTAACGTGCTGCCTGTTTGCTCCTGCAGCATGTGCAGAGTTAGTCTGTTGAAACAGCTTAATTGATGCTCATTAAGTAGCAGTGACAGCCTAGGTGTCTGTGATGAATGTAGAATAATTTTGTTGTACTTACAACTTGATTAAGGAGGAACGCGCAACACATCAATGTTCCAGCCTGTATGGATCGGTCTTACTAGCTACTTTAATGATCGCCCTGATTGGCCGTGTTATTCTTTAGTATGTCATTTGCTGGGAATCTGTGCGCCTTTATGACAGTATGCAAAACGAACAACCCCTAGAGTGGGTAACGCGAATACGGCGAAAGTTGAGAACGGGGAAATATGAACTCTGAACCTCGACCACTTGATTTTTTTTTAAACGCACCATTGCCAACTTTTATGTGGAATGATGTTTTTGTTGTATTTTTTCATCCGGCGCCAAACATTTCCATACAACAATATTGTCAATCGGTGACAAGGGGATGAAAAATGGGCACACTGTATCATTTCAGTTGGGAATGAGAGGCAACTGGAATTGGTTCAAAATTAACTGTCTTTGTAATGAGTGTATGACGAATGGTACAATTTAGGGAAAGAAAATGAATGCCGGGAAACCAAAAATATTATTCTTCAGCATTTTATATGCCATGATGTACCATGAAGATGAACTAATCTCGCAAAGCGCGCCAGCAAACCTTCTCATAATATTTTGCTGCATCGTCAAAGACACTCGTGTTTGGGAAAGTGGGGGCAGGTCATCAAAGGTGGCGGGACAGAGGGAATTCACGCGTGTATCCTGCTCTGTTTAAACCGCGATCACCTCGGAGAAGTGCTACATCACGTCCCCGTCGCTTTCCGATTTCAAGGCCCGTGTATCTCCTCGCATTGCTGCCATCTGATTATGCTGCACACAACAAAAGAGAGGCCTTATTTTATCCGTTTTTGAAGACACATAAAAGAGGGGGACTTTCCAAAGGGGATGGATTTACAACTTTATCCGCACATGATTAATATTACAAAGGGAGGTCTTTGTACAGGAAGCGGCATGTCTAATTATGGTCCAACTGTAGCTGCCTGAAAGCAAACATGATGCCAGAGGCTGCCAGTAGACGCTGCCGTGACGCATCATGAATGGTTCGAGTGGGCGTGTGCTGATGTCACCATCAGCCAAATTCCAGTATAGTAAAAACATCCTAGCCTGCAAAAAAAACACTATTTCAGGCTTTCCATGTAATTCCCCCCCGACCACATCGGATTCCAGAGAAAGTAGTGGGTGATGAGGCATAGGTCTAATCGAACAATGGCGTAAATACAGGGTGTCCTTACTCATTTGTGTGCGTGTTTGAAAGTTTGACGTGGGGTACGGAGACCTCGATGATGCCATTGACCTTACCAGTGATGGATGCGGTTTTAGCGGTTGAGCAGATGAGGATTCACCACGCTAGCCCAGTGCAAGAATCTCAGGGACTCTCTGTCCTCCCACATCTCCCTGTTCCCCATATATCTCAGCCCAGACGTTCAAGAGTTTGCTCGCCAGACCAGCCATAAGTCATCCTGTCCATCAACAGCACACCATGTTTCTCTTGTTGATTTTCAGCTGTTACTTATAAACCAGAACAGCATTCTTGGGATTAGCAGAGTGACAAGGAGGTCTCTAAAAGCAAACTGTAAAATCGTACAATATGTTACCACCATGTTTTAAAGCCTGTGGTGTGTGAGGCCTACTGTCTGTCTGTCTGTCTCTCTCTCTCTCACTCCTTCTCACTCCCTCTCTCTCTC
>OMLC01001762.1:2221-12299 GCA_900302585.1 Regalecus glesne
GTATACTTTTCAGAGAGAATTGAATAGTTGTAATCACAGCATTGTTAGATGGTGACAGATCTACCCCTTGCCGGTTCAGGGATGGTTGTTTTCCCTATTACCTATAGATGGCCTCTTTGACTTCCCATTCAAACCAGCGTTCCTCCCTTCAAAGATGTGAACATCCTTATCCTTGACTGAGTGGCCACTGGCCTGTAGATGGATATAGACTGCAGTCTTGGCCTGATACATTAAGAAAAGAAAGAAAGAAAGGAAAGGAAGGAAAGAAAGGATTCCCTTATCAGTCCCGCAAGGGGAAATTTGGATTTCTCTGCATTTTTGACCCAACCTATTGTATAGGAGCAGTGAGCTGCCAACATATGGCGCTCGGGGAGCAGTTAGGGGTTAAGTGTCTTGCTCAAGGACACCTCGACATGCTGTATGCAGGACCGGGGATCGAACCTGCAACCTTCTGATTGCCAGACGACCTCTCTACCCACTGACCTATAAAAGGAGTATTCTTTAAATTATGGAATGGTATACTCTATTCAAAGTGGTGGAGGACAGGACTTTCGGTACTGATGAGTCAGAAGTTGTGGGTTTGAATCCACCATGGAGTGTCCGGAAGGGCATCCGCCTGTGATCCCCCAAGCTCCATCTATGTCCAGGTCCACCCCCAAAACGTAGAGACTGGTGAAAGGACCTCTCATAGTCTATTTAAAGTGCTTTGGCTGACCTCAAAATGCCTTAGTTTACACATCAGGAAGAGTAATTGCTGTTTTTGGAAAAACAAAACAAAAACATTTTACCTGGGCTGTAAAGGTAAAAGACTGGTCCAATGTTGTGTTGGGTCCTTCAAGCCGCTCACTTGCGCCATCTCCTGGCCTTTAACAGCAAGTCAAACCCTCACGTCGAGGGTTTGACTCGTTCTTCTCATTACCATCAAGCCAAAACAAGAGATGACTGTCATCGAACCACTTTATGAGTTGTGTAACATGATTTGTGTACACATTTAATGACTGCATTAGTAAAACGCACCTCTTAAGCCATATCATTTGCATACTCAACTAATGCAATTTTCTATGTTGCCCATAATTTCATTTGAGTATACTAAAAATAAGATTGGTGATAGAATACTACCCTGGGGGATTTCAGAGTTTCAAGAAAGACTGGCAGGTATGAAATCATTTATTCCAACTCTCTGAAGTCAGTTACATAAGAATTGCTTCATTTGGTAAATAACAGCTGAGTCTATATGCAGGTTAAAGAGATGCGACAATATTGTAAAGTGCTTTAAGCGGTCGTTAGACTAAAAAGCGCTATATAAGAACAAGTCCACGTCCATAGCAGCATGTCTGTGTTAATGCTTTTAAGTGGAGAGAGGAGAGGGCCATAAATAAAATCAGTTTGCAAGCTTTTCCTTTATCCAGGTGATCAGTCACTGTTAGTGGCAAGTCTGTATGTGCCAGCTTGACACTAAGCTGCCTCTTTCTTGGTCCTAGATGCAAACAGCAACAGGTCTAAGTTGGTCACAGAGTGACCGTGTCACAGAACTGCATATGACTCTCTTCATGCACTTACTGAAGATGGGTGTCAGGGCAATATGGTTGGGAATCCCTACATTATTTGGCTCCGGTTTCTTCAGGAATGGGGATTATTGATGATGCTTACCAAATTCTACTTGTCTCTGTTTTTATAGATGATGCATATTAATGAACATTTAGAATGTATATCTGCCAGATTTAGCCACCATGCTAATTTTCTTCTGTTATCCCAAGCAATTAGGAGTCCAGTGTATTGTTCAAGGATACCTCAACACACACAGAACCAGGATTGAACTACCAATTTTCTAATAACTAGACGACTGCACTACTTCCTGAGCTATGCTGCCCCTCCTCCTCCTACTCCTTCTTCTTCTACTTCTTTTCCTCCTCTTACCGGCTCTTGTTAGGGGTCACCACCACAGCAGATCTCCATCTCATCCTGTCCTCTACATCTTCCTCTGCCACACCAGCCACCTGCATGTCCTCCCTCACCACATCATAAATATCCTCTTTGGTCTTCCTCTTCTCCTCTTGCCTGGCAGCTCCATATTCAGCATCCTTCTCCCAGTATACCAGCATCTCTCTCCACACATGTCATAACCATCTCAGTCTGGCCTCTCTTACTTTGTCTCCAAGCCATCCACTGCCATCCACCTGAGCTGTCCCTCTGATATACCCGATCCAACATAATGATGTGTGTCTTTGTCACGCCCAACAAAAATCTTAGGATCTTCAACTCGGCCACCTCAACTGATGGGCCTCAACTGATTCAGTGTAGAAATATGATTAATAATCCACATATTTGATTTGGCAAAGGTTTTACATCTGATGGCCTTTCTGATACAATCCTCCTTATTTATCCAGGCTTGGAACCAGCACTAAGAATGCTCCAGCTTGTGTATCCCCATTGGGTTGGTTGATGTTTTCCAAATTGATGGGATAATAATGACCTAGTCGTGTGCGTGTGCGTGTGTGTGTGGGGTTATGTACTGTCCTCCCATTCCACCCCACCAATACCTCTAGCCACTCCATGTAAATTTTTCTAGATCTGCCATTGATAGTTTTACATAAGCTAAGGATTTGTTTAAGCTGAGACTTTGGGGCCTGTCAAGGCTCAGGGTTAGTCATGTACTTTATGAGGTTTAAAGTCAGGGTTAAAAGAGTGATAGCATTTCATGGAAATTGTGTGTGCACATGCATGCTAACTATCATATTTGTCCATATCCTTCACAGGTATCAATGAGTCTTATCAGATGGGGTTGTTCCAGGTGTTGGCTGCTGTTCTTCACTTGGGCAATGTAGAGATCAAGGACAGAGATGCAGACAGCAGCATCATCCCTGTGAGCTTAACACAAAATACTTTCACTGATCTATGAGTCACGAGTTAAAGGCTTGGGTTTTAAGGAATGGAATTTTACAGTTAAAGACGGTAAAACAGGTTAAATTGAATTTTGGTGCATACAGATTTGAGTCTTAACTTAGGGTCAAAGAAGTGGTGAATGGCAGAATAGACATGCATGGGAGATATTGACCCCATGGTGCTTCCAGTAACTTTTCACCTCGGTGTTAAAAGGATTTAAAAGGATTAAAAGGTTAAAAGGATTTTGTGGCAACAAAAGTAACTAAGCTACAAAATAAAAAAATGAAAATGAAAATAACGAACTAAGCAGTAATGCACTGCTGATGACCCTGATACCAAGTCAAATCTAATATTGCCAATATAAACAGGCTTCCTTGAGGAGAGCAGCAAATTTCCATCAGTCATCACTTGCAATGGATAGGAGGAATACACAGCAAACATATTGGTGTTCTCAGAGAATGAATATGTCAACTTTTTGCGTAGTGCAGACATACTAGCATTGATGGCACAGCGTCAACGGCACTTCTCACCTGATGCAAGACTGTGTAGCACATGTCATCGACAGTGTATGGATACCACACTACTACATGTAGAGTTCTTCCTACACAAGGATTCTATCATTATGTGCATTCAGTCAGCATTGCGTACACGGAGGGGCTGTGAAAAGCTGAAAATGTCTCATGAGCATGAAGGCTAGCAAAGCCATTGATGTTGTGTTAGAGATATTATGAAATTGTACAAGGTTTTTCTCCACGTCTTACAAATATGAAGGTTGATGGTGTTGCAGCCAGACAGTGACTGTCAATTCCTTGTCTCTGCCGTAGCCCAACAACAGCCACCTAATGGCCTTCTGTGAGCTGGTTGGTGTGACCTACCAGGACATGTCCCATTGGCTGTGTCACAGGAAGCTGAAGACAGCCGCTGAGACCTACATCAAAACCATTCCCCGTGTCCAGGCAACCAACGCTCGTGATGCGCTGGCCAAACACATCTATGCCAAGCTCTTCAACTGGATAGTGGAGCACGTCAACAAGGCGCTGGTCACCAACATCGAACAGAATTCTTTCATCGGAGTCCTCGATATCTACGGGTGTGTAGGTGGTGTGGTGTGCGGTTAAAACATCATCTTCCACGCTTTGACATTTTCTGTGTACTTCCTGTGCCGCAAAAACTCTGCCTTGGAGCGGTCATTGAACTTCACAGCATGCGATCTCACACCGAGCTCTGTCCAAAATACAATATGACAAGAGACGGCTCTCTATTTGTACTGCTGTAACTCATAAGCTGACGTTTCTTTCCAGAGGTTAGAGATTTAACGGGATAACTGTTGACATCCACTCCTAAAGCTCATCTCTTCCATTCTCTCTCACCAGGTTTGAGACGTTTGAGATCAACAGCTTTGAGCAGTTCTGTATCAACTATGCCAACGAGAAACTCCAACAGCAGTTCAATATGGTAAGCCTGAATTTGTTTGCACTTTAGTGTGTGTGTACACATGCAGATGCAAGCATTTTATTTAGCATTTGAGCACATAAAACTAAACCGTCTGTGGTATACTTTGAGAGGCTCTTTGGTCTCAGCTGGTTTTAATGCCTATGTTAAAGAGACTGAGGGGTCATGGTGTCAGAGTGAACGTCTGGTCCATGTTGAGTGCTGGCATAGTTTAAAAGGGAGCTGCTTCAGGGCAATGCTATTTATTGTGGAGTTATATTTATTGATCCTCCACTAAAGCATCTCATTACTCATTATAACTGCAGTCTCTTGGGGCTAATTTGAAAATGTTTATAATGACAGGGTGAGGGTGTATAAAGCTTTTATGATATTACTGTATCCTGAACCTCTAAAACCCAAGCTACAGTTTTACAGTATCCCACCATTTATGCTAGATAATCAGCAGGGATTGTTTGTTTATTTGTGAGGGAGGACTCGGGAGGTAGGGCAGTTTTATTTGTGAGGGAGGACTCGGGAGGTAGGGCAGTTTTATTTGTGAGGGAGGACTCGGGAGGTAGGGCAGTTGTCTAGTAATTGGAAGATTGGTGGTTGAACCCCCGGTCCTTGCAGAAAGCTTGTCGAAGTGTCCATGGCAAGACACTGAACCCCCTAAGGGCTCAACCCCTGAGATGGAGTGGCAACCTGTCCAGAGTTTTTCCCCACATTTTGCCCAATGAGCACTGAGATAGACTCCAGTATGGCTCTGCGACCCAACTTCAGATATGTGGTTGATGATGGAGGAATAAAAAATGTTTACTTTTTTTGGGGGGGGGTGGAAGTGCTACAATGGTATATTCCAACTCTTCAAGCTTAAAATGATATGTGTGTGTGTGTCTGTGTGTAATTGTGTGTGTAGCACGTGTTCAAGCTGGAACAGGAAGAATACATGAGGGAGCAGATTCCCTGGACTCTAATCGACTTCTATGATAACCAACCATGCATCAACCTCATAGAGGCCAAGATGGGCGTCCTAGACCTGCTTGATGAGGAGTGCAAGGTACTTGAATAAAAGGCACTTGGCAAACAAAACTGATTATTTTAAAGAGATAGACGGACAAATAGATTGAGCAGTGTCAACAAACATAAGACAATAAGATTAGACATTTAGCCGAAGCATCAGAGTTTTGGTTTGCTCCCTTATGATTTTGACCTAGAAAGATATTGCACAAAACTCCTTAGTACATCAAGTAAAATACGCAGCAGGTTGCCTTGAGATCAAGATTCATGGTTTCAAATAAGATTCGGTAAGATTCAAATTTCACATGGCTTAAGGATGTCGATGTATGCACACACCATTGTCCATAACAGGCAGCTCCCCTATGCAGTATTTCAGAAACAACACATTTTTTTACTAGTTTCGCCACACAAGTACACATACATATATAAATATATTTGCATACATGCATATGTACTCAAGAATTGAATCCATATAACAAATTATCAGTACGCAAATCAGTCAAGCTGTAACAATAACTTTAGTATTGCTATGTTTGACCTTGGTGTTCACATCACTGAGAACCTAACATGGACACTTCATCCAGATACTTTGGTGAAGAAGGTGAGGGATGGATCTTTATCACCTCAGACAGCCGAAGAGGTTCGTTTTACTCAAAGGAGTTTCTTCACTCAGGCCATAAATACATTGAGAGGTCCGTTTTACATGTCACCATTAGTCCCTACATTGTGGCTTTGGACACAGACTTTGATGAGGCTTGGGGGATTAAGGACAGATGCCCTTCCTGATGCCCCGCGGTGGGTTTGAACCCGCAGTTTCTGGTGCATCAGTCCCTGTAGTGTGCTGTACCACAGCTACCGCATCCCCACTCAGGTCATATAAGTATATTAAACACAATATGACAATGATTGCATTTGTAATACTACTACCAGTTTTACCTCAAACACTTGACTCATCCAGTGTATTTACACGGTTTCACCTGTACATGTATAGCAGCAGCACATTGTATATATGTATTCATCAGGCTATACCTTCCGTATAACAGATAACCTGTTGCACGGGTTTGGAGAAA
The DNA here is from genome assembly GCA_900302585.1 of Regalecus glesne. Classification (NCBI taxonomy): domain Eukaryota; kingdom Metazoa; phylum Chordata; class Actinopteri; order Lampriformes; family Regalecidae; genus Regalecus; species Regalecus glesne. Next base: position 8,623 of record OMLC01001762.1, read on the forward strand.
AAAAATCATTTTTCCCTGCTTATTGTACTTGTACTTGAAGTATGTGATAAATAAACCTTTGGATCTTGAATATGATCCTGGGGATGTTTTGAAGCAAAGTGCATGTGAAGACGAGAGCATAGTGTTCATGGGTTGCGGTGGAAGGTTTGCACTTCTCTGTGAGCCCATCTCTCCTTTCACACCCAAATTCTGCTTTACAGTACATCTAACTGTTCAGTGTCTCCCGCCGTGTTACTAGACCGTGGCCTTTTAATACACAAATACAGCTCCACCTGCATTAGGAAGCACAGCTTAAAACCTTATGTTCTTGAAAGGCAAACAGCTACTATGTTTTCAGAAGTTGACAGTCACTTAGTTACTGCTGCGCTGCTGTTGCTTCTTCTTCTCCTTCTTCTTCTTTTTCTTCTTCTTCTTCTTCTTCTTCTTCTCCTCCTCCTCGTGTTTGGCTCCATTTCACAAACTGATACTGGTCCTTTAATTTGATTATTTGTCCTAGTCATTTTATAAATGGCGATGAAATAGCCAGCTATTTACAGTAAATTTAAACCTCATATATTCAAGTGAATAAGGTTTTTTTGGTTTTGCCTTTTTTTCCATTCAGCCCTACATCTCTCTCTGTCTCTGCTTGTTACATCCTGTTCACTTTATTCTAGATGCCCAAAGGCTCAGATGATTCCTGGGCTCAGAAACTGTATAACACCCACCTGAAAACCTGCTCCCTGTTTGAGAAGCCACGCTTGTCCAACCGGGCTTTCATCATCCAACATTTTGCTGACAAGGTGAGCTCGTCTGACATTCACACCATTTTGTGTCTGTATGTCGGAGTGTCGGAGTGTTTCTAAAGGTTTATTGTTCATCTTGTTGGCTCTTGTTTGTGGTTAGAAAGTTAATTTCTTTTTCACATCTGTGTAAGATAAATTGCACAAAGGTCCTTCAGATTATGTACGGCTTCATGTGGTTCAGTAAGTAAATCAAAGTTTATTCATTTAGCACTTTTAAAAACACACTGTTACGAAGTGCTTTACATACAATCACGAAACATAAGAGTTGAAAATAACATAAATAAAATGCAAATTAAACACAACACAGGAAGAGACACACCAAGCTAAAACCAACCACAAGTATATGCAAAGGCTTGCTTATAAAGATGGGGTTTTAGAAGCTGCCTAAAAAAGTCCAAAGATTCTGCAGCTCTAAGAGAATGGGGATGATTATTTCAGAGATTTGGGGCTAAACCTGCAGAGGAATGATCATCTACAATTTAGAGGTGTGTGCGTGTGTGCGCGCGTGTGTGCGCGCGTGTGTGTGTGTGTGTGTGTGTGTGTGTCCAAGCTTTTTAACGTGTTTGAATGAAAAATGCGTTCATCAGTTATCCTGGTATCCAGATGTAGTCCGTGCAAGCCCCCCCCCATATTGCCAACTGGATTACAGCTTCCCTTTACCCCAACTCTGAAAGAACAAGTACAATTTGTGTCCTTTTCAAACATTGCAAGGTGCGAGGGATGTATATGCATGCTATAAGCTTCATTAGTTATCATTACAGTACCTATGTATAGTCCATATACGTCAGTTTAACACACTTTTTGAGCAACCTGCTATTCTTCAGACCAGCAGCAGCTGCGGTGCCGCTATAGGTGCAGAATAGGTGCAGGAGAGCTGCTGGATGGACCAACTCAAAGCTAGCTGTCACTGCTTCTACATGGTTGTTCAAAATAGCATTGTCATCTGCATTCTCCATGAGGGAGTGTGTGTCTGTGTGTGTGTGTGTGTGTGTGTGTGTCTGTGTGCTGGATTTGAACTTGAGTTGGTGTCTAATGTGATTCAGTGCAAAGTAAGCATCTCCACATCCTCCAGTGAGGTGTCGGTTGACCCAGTATTTCCTATGCTATGTATAGATCCTCAAGCTTAAGTTACAGCTAAACGAGACAGGATCTAAACCAGGTTGTCCCGACCCACAGTTCTGGGCCCTCTACAAGGCCAGGGATTAATAACGTCTCAAGGGGATTTCATCATAAAACTACATACAACTGATTTTATTGTAAAGACAGATCGACTGCCCTCGACAGTTTGGGAACTGCACGAAAGTCAATGGCCTGCTCAGGAATTATTCCACTTAAGCATTCCTGAGAGAAACCGTGTGTGTGCATATGTCGGGGGGGGGGCTCTCAGTGTTGTCAGTGGGATGTCTTCACAAGCCAAACGGCATGAATATCTGTGTATTGTGTGTTGTCACGCAGGTGGAATACCAGTGTGAGGGTTTCTTGGAGAAGAACAAGGACACAGTAAATGAGGAACAAATTAATGTATTGAGAGCCAGTAAGGTGAGCGCTACCAACGCACATACACACATTCACACATGCTATTGTCAAGACTCGACCTGTGCAACACTTTCAATCCATCCCCGAAGCAAGAATTCTATATTCTAATTGTATTGTTTTGTTGAAATTGGTAGCAGTAAAGATCCATGAGCATCAAATTGTCACATCACTGCCAGGATTCAGAGTTCTGTTCCTTCCTTAGCCTAATGGATGGACCAAAGTCTTAAAACTTTTTGTAGTGCACATTTCCCTCCAGATCATACGTCGCCATTGTTGCTTGATCCCATGGTTTAAATGAGGAATTCAAAAATGCTTCCAACCATATCAACCATAGCAAATGTTCCCTAATGTGAATAATACCCTGAGCACATATGAGTAACCAAGTAGTATCAAACACTGAATCCAAAATATAACCTTGAGGGGATCAGGGTGTCAGTGCCTTCCTCTGCCCATGTAAAAACTATGCGTTGGTTTGTTGGTTTGGGTTTATTACACAAGGCAGAACAGTTCAAACACACAGACACTCCATGTCCAGTCCACAAAGGCCTTAAAAGTTATGTTTGCAAAGGGAAATTGGAGGAGGATGTAGACGGACTGGGTTATAAAACAGTGTTTTTATGTCCCATTACATCACCACTGGCTACTACACTGGCAGGGATTAATACTGAACTTTTTTTTTTTTTGAGTAAATAGCACAGTTGGACCAGGCACTAGATCCAGTGCTGGAAAAGTTTAACTTGGCATTCAGCCAGTCCATTGGTTAATACATCCTATTTTCTAACTATAAATCTGTAAATCAATGAGCCAGATGCAGACACGCACAGACACACACTAAATGGGTGATAAATCACATTAGTCGATCCTCTGTGAGGCAGTACATCAGCATTACATGGCTGTGTGTGTGTGTGCGTCTGTCCGTATGTCTTGTCTCGCTTCAGAAACATAATTTATTAATTCATTATGTATTTATGGTGAAGGGCTCGACCTTTCAGACACTGCTGTCATATTCACCACACTCAGACTCATGGTATACTAAAACACACACTCACACACAAGCACATAGACAGAAAACAGAGAATTTAGTGCAGCATTTTGGTCAATAAACTCACTGTGCCCACTGACTATTCTGTTATAGACACGGACAAGAGCAGAGCTGGGTAAGGGTTAAAGCACTGTCTACGCTAACCTCTAACACAACCTCCTAACACAGACACAAGGACGCGCATGGGGGCACAGTCTGTGTGTTGCCATGGAAGTCACTGAAAATAATATAACTAAGTAGGGATGGTAATGACTCCAGATGAGATTAAGGCTGATTAAGTCTGTCATTCTTGGCCAAGCTTATCCCTATAGTGTGTG
>OMLC01001767.1:0-10950 GCA_900302585.1 Regalecus glesne
CCAAAAGAGGGGTGGCAAGTGTATAGCTCAGCTCAGGATGCAGATGGGCGATGCATTTGCACAGTGGTAGCACCTGAACAGAATCTTTGCTCCAGAGATGCCAAGGGCAGACAGCTACGCCAACTCCTGGAGAAGGTGTTTATATGTGTGCATGAGTATGTTTGGTTGTTTGTTTGTGTGTGTGTGTGTTTGTATGGGCAAGATTGTCAAGCACAATCATGCCCATGTCTGTTTAATATACATTTCCACAAAAATAGGCTTGTACTGAAATCTAGAGATATATAGCTTTCACTCACAAATTGTACATTGCACACAAACGTAAGCAGACGCTCATAGACAGACCTGGTTGCATGTTCTCTCTCTCTCTTTATCCTTTCTCTATTTCTGTCTATCAATCGCTCTCACATAGACACACACCAACTCTTATCTCACATGCGTAAATACACACACACGCATGTTGCTGGTTCTCAGTACTCATTTCCTATGCGAACACATAAATACACATACATTGCGTCAATTTCTATTATTATTCATATGCCCATATTGCATTACTCCTCAGGGAGATCCCACTGGTGAGGTCCATAACCCCATTTTTCACTTCACCTTTAATTCAATGGGTGACATCAACATCATCAGGATCCTTGTATAAATCAAAAGATTCCCTAGCTCACCTGGATTTTCAAATTTGCACATATTTAAAAGTTTAATGATTAATTATCTCATCTTTAGAATGGGCCCAAATCCATGAAGTACTTCAGTTTAAATTAAGTTGAGTTCAAAATGGAAATCCTCCTGTACTTTCAATTATAGATTTATATAGATTTGAGTACCCAGGTTGTTTTCCATAACACATGCATCTTATTTAATTATCCACAAGCTAACAATGCAGCACCAGGCTTTCTTCCTTCCTCAATTCAATGAATACCCTAAATGGAACACTGCTTTAGCCTACATTTTAATGTTGGTTGCCTAAGGGTGCATTTCTGTCACTCACTGGTGCTTTTGACACTAATGTACTAAGCTGCCCCAGGGCTTTAGTGGGGCCATTTCAAGACCCTGAACCAGGGCCATGGATGTATATATACACTGTGTGAGTGTGATGCCACTTTTCTGGTGAATATGCATCAGAGATGTTATTTAATAGGAAAAATGTAGCCAAAGAGAGATGAAAGGGTTATATAGTTATATACATAGTTACTGATTTCAAAATATGTTGGCAGGGTCCTTGATCCAAATCTGAATTTTGAAAACCATTAAAAGATTAAAGCGATAAAGTACAACTTGGCAAATTTCAGACATATTTAGAAACTGTCTTTCCCTGGATGCAGGCAATGGAATTATGCATGCTATGGTCCTTTCCCATAAGTCTCATTGTATTATATACTGGGGACAGACTGAAGAAACAGCCACAGAGTCTCATGAGTCCTCATATAAACAAACTCTAAAAACTGGACGAAAATCCAATGCATTTCCATCACTGTAGACTACTGGTGGAGTCAATTTTTGATTATTTTAACATTTCTGCGTGCGTTTATAAAATTTTAATCGTTTGGCCCCTCGTCCATTACTTGACTTTGTGTATAATGGCTCGGTAAATTCTAGTAGATCCTCCTGAGCAACCTCTATACCAGATTGTCCTATACCATTTTGCTGCACTGCATTTGGGAAGTCAGCCATCTCTGTAACAGCAACAAATCAGTGGAACACCCTCCCTGACCATGTTAAGAGCTACACCGCTATAGCTACTGTGAAAACCAACTTACAGAGCGTGTTAAAAGCTGCTCAGCCCCGTACTCACTGACTGATTGAGCTGGTCTTCATGACGTACTGTTACATGACACAAACTTTTATATTTGGGAATTGCTACTATGTCATATTTTTTTACTTTTGAGATATTTTTGTGTGTAGTTTTGTATGTCTTGTTGACATAAGTAGTGTGTGCTGTATGTTGTCTTTACTCTTAAAGAGCGCTGTGTTTGTATTGTGATGTTTCTGATTTGACCTGCTAAGGCACTGCAGATGTCAATTAGCTTGAAGCTATAATCTGGTGCAGCACATCAAATGGTGAAATTTATATAAAAAGCGGCTCATGGTCCATTTTAAATAAACAAACACAGAAAGAAAATGATGGAGAGGAATATTATTCAAAGCTAAAAACATACCTTGTGCACTTTTTTGTATTCATAGCCCATAAAATGGTAAATTGACTTGTTCTTATATAGCACTTTTCTAGTCTGGTAACCCCTCAAAGTGCTTTACAATGAATGCCTCACTTTTACCTGGCCAAAAGTTGAGAACCTTCTTGAATATATTTCTGAGCTGAGGATTTTTTTGTAAGTATCTCAAATTTCTATTCATTTTCGTAGTGTTGATAAAATAATATACAAATCATCTCTTTTAATGAGTATACTAATTTGAAACCTGATAAATGCATAGTGGATGACATATATCTTCCTGTATTAAGAAAGTAGGCTTTATGATTTCTACAATGTATTAGTTGGGGCTTGCTCAAAACAAAGGACATCAAACTGGCCAAAAGGGTGAATGAAAAAAATTCACATGGTCATTCCGGCTGTGCAACCTTCATTTGAAGCTCAATTCACTTCACACAAAGATGTTTAAAAGACAGTGGCAGCTGAGGTCAAAAAGCTGATTGATTCCTTTGGAAGTCAGAACATGGCAGACATTGAGGACATTTTAATCTTACAGCAGACAGAAAAATCAATGCCACCTGTTTCATTCTATTTCAAAAGGTGCAGAACATGTCACAGTCAATAGAGGTGTTGAACCTACGGACGCAGAGGGACTTTCAGTATATCATGAGGATGGAGAGCCAGATCAAAGGATTACGGTCAAAGTTCAGACAGATTGAGTCAGACAGGAAGACGCTGGTCAACAAAAACTTCCAGGTATGTTTGGTTTGGTGTCTAACTTTGTGAGAAACTTGACTGGATTGCTTCTAATAGCCTTCTCCTCTGAAGCTACCTGCAACACATATAAATCAATAAATTAGTCATTCTATGTTAGGGAGGGTAAATTTACGCTGATATAGACATGAAATTATGCAGAATTTTGATGAAGCTGGAAAGCATCCATCCATCCATCCATTGTCAGATTGCAGAAGTAGCGATTCCAGCAGGAAATCCCTATCTTCCTTTTTCCTAGTCACATCCACCAGCTCTGACTGGAGGATTTCAAGGTCTTCCTAGGCCACCGTGGAGATGTAATCCTTCCACCTGGTCCTCCGTCTACCCCCAGTAGCCTCCTTCCAGCTGGACATTCCTGTAACACCTCACAAGGGAGGTGACCAGGTGGAATCCTTACTAGATTCCTAAACCACCTCAACTGGCTCCTTTCTACATAAGGAAGCAGCGGCTCTACTCCGAGTCCCTCATGGATGACTGAACTTCTTACCATATCTCTAAGGGAGATGCCAGCAGCCCTCTGGAGATATTCCCCTTTTCAGCCGCTTGTATCCCCGATCTCATTCTTCAAGATACTTGCCTTAGCATGAATGCTAATGGTGCTTTATTAGTAAAACTATGAACATCATAATGACAAAGATAAGGGTAATTAAATTTATTTGATTCAACCCTTACTTCACAGGCTGTCTTAAAACAATTTATTTGTGCAGCAACAGCCTCAGGGAGGAGTTATGACAAATCAAACAAATTTATAGACGTTATCAAGGCTTGTACAGTCAACCACTAAGCAGTTTGGGCAAACTGTCTTGCTCAAGTGCACTCCACAGATGGGTATGTTTTTATAGATTGTTATCAAGAGTTTAGGTTAGAAAAAACAGTGTAAATTACAGGAATGTAGTGCAATCTGTTTAATGAATGAACTATGTTGTAGAGAGGAGGAAAAGAGATAAAAAGGAAAAGATATTTACATCACAGGTCTTATATTGCGTTTAGTTAAGCTAAGGTTGTTTACAATGGGTCGATTCCAGGAAAAAAGACTAAATGCCACAATAGTGAACAATTTCATATCATAAAAGCTCAGGCATGTCCCACATCAATGAATAGAACGGTATGTTGTATTTCTTAATTAAATTAAGGACTATGTAAAAATCATTTTACAAAGGCAAAATTAGATCTGTGTCAGATATTACACAGTGCATTTATGCACAATTCTAAGATAAGATATTCCTTTATTAGTCCCGCAGGGGGAAATTGCAGTGTTTTGTTGTTGTTGTTGTTGTTGTTGTTGTTGGGGTTTTTTGTCTTGGGGGGGGTTTGGTGGGTTTTTTTTCTTTTCTTTTTTTTCTTTTTTTATTAGTGACTGGAAATAGACTAGAAGCTATAGTTTGTGTAAAGAATCCTCCTCCTATGATGCTGACGTTTTATAGTAGAAGGGTTAATTATAGGGATATGTAATGTTAACCTGTGCAATTATGTTGGAAGCGGTTTTATTTGTAACACCACCCAGCTTTTTCTGTTCACCTTATTCTTTGAGATTGAGTCACACTGACTAACAGTGATTCCGTCCCGATTTTTGAATCTACCAGCAAAATTCAATCTCTTGGTCTTTCCAGGAGCTTAGAGGGAAAATGGAGTCTCTTCAGCCACTCATCCCAGTCCTGGAGCAGTATAAGACAGATGCCAAGATAATTTCCCAATTCAAAGAGGAAATACGGAATCTGTCTGGTGTGTTGATGGGCATTCAGGAGGAAATGGGAGCCTATGACTATGAGGAACTCCAGCAGAGGGTCCTTAACTTGGAGGGTCGGCTCCACAGCTGCATGAGCAAACTCAGTAAGTTCACTGCAGATACTGCATCAGGGAAACAAGCACAACAGTCCTGTGGTTAGGCTGTACAATGAGAGAGGGGGTACGTTCTTGTGAGAGGATAAATCAAAGTGATGCAGTTTGATGCAGATTTGGGGTGGATAATAGCTTCTGATAAATGACTAACATATTAGGATTGGTCTAGATGTCAAAGTTTTCCCATTGGCCACTGCCACCTCTTAAATCAGTGATTGCTGATTTATTGGTGAGACAGCCAGGCAAGCAGATGTTTCACCCCTGATGATCATCTACTTGTCTGATGCTTGTCCTGTCTGTTTGTCTGTCTGTCTTCAGTGAAGGAGAAATAGCAAACACATTTTGGTCCAATGAACCATGTCATTGGTAGCAGCCTCAAAATGAGGAAACAAATGGGAATTGCAGAGCTAACCTACTAGGCAGTCAAATTATACACATTACCCTATGACCTGTGTGGAGATGGCCATGCCTTTTGTGTTGTCTGATGTATTCTATGTATCCTGAGTGAAGCACATTGCACTGAAGTCTTTGCCTCACACTTGATGCATTGAATGCTTGATGATGCAAAAATTAAATAATCTAAATAAAGTACCTTGAATCAACCAAACCCAATACCCAATGTCTTTATACATGTGCAATAATCCAGGTAAGGGAATCGTTAAAAAAGGTGAATTGGTTCAACTGGATCAGAAGTTTATTCAGAAAAGTTTCATCACTCAAACAGGTGACATCTTCAGTCTGAGCTGACTACAGCATCTCTACCCTTATAAACGATATAGTGCATATATTGCAACAACAGGCTTGTTTCACATGCATGTAGGTCATTGAATGCACATTCAGTGGCAATGAGTAAAATTCACAAAGAATTGGGGAATATTTACAATACCTGCCTTGTCAGATGATGAGAGATATACTCTCAGGCCGATTCCAATTTCAAACCAAGGTTACACCCTATCAAGGATGTGAACGTATTTATCTTTGAAAGAGTGGCCACTAGCCTGTAGATGAGTGTATACTTTATATGGCTGTCCTGTATTGTGCCGTTCTCTTGGATACCATCTGTTTGGTTTCTCCGATGTTGAACTCATTCACCTTTTTTTCTGATGCCAATACGCAATGTTTACATCTATTGGCCCAACCCAATAATATATAGATGTAAAAGGGATATGGCTTAAGATCTGACTTTAAGGGACTGAGTATGAGATGGATACTTTTGTTTTTCATTCACTGGACATTGAGCGTCAAGACTTGACTTACTTAACTTTTAGTTTTGAAAATGAGTCTTCCACAAGACCTTGATTAGGCCTTTAGTTACATTGCTAAAGCACACGTACACTAGTTCAATTATTTGAAATGATAAATAAATAAATAGAAGTAATTCTAGCAAAATGCACAATGGCTATCAGGTTAAAAAAAAGAAAATGATTCCCTTATCAGTCCCGCAAGGGTAAATTTGGATTTCTCTGCATTTTTGATTCAACCTATATTGCATAGGAGCAGTGAGCTGCCAACATATGGGGCTCGGGGAGCAGTTAGGGCTTAATTGTCTTGCTCAAGGACACCTGGACATGTTATATGCAGGACCGGGGATCGAACCTGCAACCTTCCGAATGCTAAACGACCGCTCTACCCACTGAGCTATGCCCCCCCTCATTTAGTTGATAAAGTGCAAATATGGCAGTTTCTTTGGTTTTACTTTGGTAGATGAAAATACTGATACAGATGTTGCCATATCTTCCTGGCAGAAGGATTTGCAACCAACAAAAACAAGCCATCCAGTGCCTTATGATTCATTCCAATAGCAGTCCCATAACATTTGCTGTTGTGCCATGTGGAAGGAGAGCAGTATGTATGTGACTAGAGTGTGTGATGTGTTTCCCAGCTTGTGGCAAACTAATGAAGATCACTGGGCCACAAACAGTCAAGACCTCAGGGACCCGATTTGGAGCTTGGATGACTGACCCACAGGCGTTGCCCCAAAGCAACAGGGTGAGTCGCGTTACTGCACATGGTGATGTGCTGAAAGCCTTTGAAGTAACTGTGAGTTTTTCAATGATTTATAGCCAGCTGCTTGCCTCCTGTTGTTCAGAGGCAAGGTGTTGTTGAATTTTGAAAACCAAGCTTACAAAAAGTTTTTTTTTAATTTCTAAAAACAAATCACTAAGATCAGGGGCAATGCTCAAATTTTGCTCTCAAAAAATATTCAGACCTTTGTTTTAAAGATAGATATAGATGATGATGGACAACAGCTAAGCATCATAATGATATGTCACTATTTTAATCATTTTTCACCCACAGGTTTGGTACATGGACAGCTACACCAACAACCGAATAGTGAAGGAATATAAGTCCATCAGTGATTTTGTGGCAGGAGCCAAATCTAGAACCTATAGCTTACCTTACAAGTGGGCTGGAACCAACCACGTGGTGTACAATGGTTCTTTGTACTATAACAAGATGCAAAGTAATATCATTGTGAGGTACAGCTTTGAGACGGGCAGTGTGGTCACCCAAAGGGCTTTGGAGTCAGCCGGCTTCCACAATGTCTACCCCTATACTTGGGGAGGCTTCTCTGACATTGACCTGATGGCAGACGAGTTGGGTCTGTGGGCCGTGTATGCCACCAATCAGAATGCCGGAAACATTGTCATCAGCCAATTAAACACAGACACTCTGCAGATCCTCGGCACATGGAACACGGAATACTCAAAAAGGAATGCTGGTGAGTCTTTCATGATCTGTGGAACCCTTTACATTACCAACTCTCACCTGACAGGTGCCAAAGTGTACTATGCCTACTCTACTAAGACCTCCACATACGAGTACACAGATATTCCTTTTCACAACCAATACTTTCACATGTCTATGTTGGACTACAATGCAAGGGATCGTGCCCTGTATGGTTGGAACAACGGCCACCAGGTCCTGTTTAATGTCACGCTTTTTCACATAATTGAAACTGAGGATGACTCATGAGGGGAGCAACTCACATACGAGGAAGGAAATGTGACAAAAATGCTGGTCCAGTGGGGTTTGGAAAAATGGCCCAGTTTGGTATGATCATTTTAACCTCTTTGAAGGTTTGATTATTTTAATTTGATTTATTTGTGATTTAATTTGATTTATTGATTAGTATTAATATATTGTGATTTTACACATCTATCCATCTATTCGATTTAGGTTTTGTTTGATTCTAAAATGGCTCATCCATCATTAAAAAGATATTCATCTACAGAGAAAATTGATTAAGAGCACAAAGTCAAAACAGAATTTGGTACTTTTTGAATCAAACGTAAGTGAAACCCTTGGTTTGCAAAATAATGGGACTTGAAACAGCAAAATGTAGTGTTAATTGATAAACATCAGGTATTTCCAGTCATTTTATTTTTGAGAAAAAGATCATAAAAGCATTTTGGAAATTAATTCTTAGCACATTGGCTTTTTCTAATTTGCTATTAATTATGCATCTTGATATAGTAACTTATTTATTGATCAACTTTTAAGTCCTTGAATTGTTTTTCCTTTTTGTGTTTTGGTTCCATTCTTTGGCAATTATTCATCATTTACTGCTACTTTATCTCCCCTATGAGCACTTTGATTTAGCTTTATTTGTTCTTCCGCCCAAGGCTTTTTCATTTGACTCATATGTTGGCTAGAAATGTGGTGAAACCTAATGTATCTATATTTGGCTTTTTGTATTTACAGCATAAGATAAAAAAGGAGAAGTGTATGCCTTATTCAGCGCTGTACATTCTGTAAGCCCAATAATAACAGCTCTGCATGAATGTTGGCTATCGTCACAGCATTTATACTGTAACTCTAGCTATGTCTTTTGTATCGGCAGAGCATCTCATCAACTCCCACTGTGACTGTATTAATGGTCAATATGTTTATAAGAAACACTAAAGATAGTAAAAGATTACTTTAATACGCATCTATTTGCATAAAAGAGTAAATTGTATGTCATTAAAATAAAGTTACTGTCATTTTGATTATGTCAGCTTGTGGGGCACTTGTATTTTCAGGGTCAGTGCAAGGTTAACAGGTGGCAACTGGATGGCCTTTCAGTAGGAAACTATTTGATAAACTCAAAATGATACATTACATTAGATTAAACAAATAATAAGACACTGAACCTGTAGTTGAAGGGCAGCATGGCTCAGTGGATAGAGCAGTCTTCTGACAATCGGAAGGTTGCAGATTTGAGCCCGGCACCTACAGAGATTCATGTCGAAGTGTCCTTGAACAAGACACTGTCCCCCTAATCGCCCAGTAATGGATTGGTGACTCTTCAAGGGTATATCCCTGCCTTTCACCCAATGAGAACTGAAATAGGCTCCAGTTCACCTGCGACCTAATTTTGGATAAGCGGTTGACAATGAAAGGATGGATGGATGAACCCCTACCTGCTCAAGCCCTGTGATGGAATAATGACCTGTCCATGGTGTTTCTCCACCTTTCATCCAATGAGCACTATGATAGGCTACAGTATGACTCTGCAACCTGACTTCGGATAAATGATGACAATGGATGGATGGATGGAAAAAGCAGATTTAGATCTGCATAGAGTGTTATGTCTACGAAAAGTGTCCCTAAGCCAGAAGCCAGCTATTAAGTCATATGAGAAGGTCTGAAAAAATGTCAAGTATCAGCATTTGTTTTAAATGAGCAGTTCAGTTTCGAATGCAAGGAATCAGATTTGATCAAAATAGGGCAACTCTACAACCCTGTCCATAAAGATATGTTAAGAAGTGAATACAACTTTCAGCCAGTCAGATTTCATTTGAGCCTTGTTTGTATAGTCAGCAGACATTGTACGCTGAGATTTTACACTGCCTAAAATCTATCAATCCATCCATCATCAACTGTTTATCCAAATTCCTGTCATGAAGTCATGCTGGAGCCTATCCCAGAACTCATTGAATGAAAAGTAGGGAACACCCTGGATAGGTCACCACTCCAACTCAGGTCTTGAGCAGTTAAGGGTTCAGTGTCTTGCTCAAGGACACCTGACACACCCTAACATGTTTATCAAATATTGAGTCTCGAAAGGGCTGTGTTAGCTCAGGGGTAGAGCATGTGCTTCAGCAACTAATGAGCCAGAGGTGGCAGGTTTGAGCCCACTATGAGCCATCCACCTTAATCCCCCACAGATCTACCCTTAGATGGAATGGTGACCTGTCCAGGGTGTTTCCCCATCTTTAGTCCAATGAGTGCTTGGATTGGCTCCAGCAAGACTCTGACCTGACTTGGATAAGCGCTTAATGATGGATGAATGAATGAAATAATCTTTATAAATAAGTTTACCACCAAGTCTAGGGGGTGAATCTTTATTCGGAATAAATCAGCTTGTTTTACAACTTCCTCAAATCAAATGAGATGTGCTCAAACATGACATGCATTATCTTTTAGAACTGATTGACGCAGGCAAGTCAGACTAAAATTTGCCCATAGTTAAAATTTGGGCAATTTAAGGACACAAAGACGTTTTCAAGGTAGAAACAACCAAGGAGTGAGAGGCCCATTTTTAGATGTCATGATTGGTCCCCACGTTATGGGGGTGGACAGGAAATGTAGATGGAGCATGGGGGATTAAGGCTGAATGCCCTTCCTGACACTCTACGGTGGGTTCAAACCTGCAACATCTGGCTCATAAACTCCTGAAGCATACAAAGAATAATGAATATTATCTCTGACAAAATATCTACATCTCTCAGGAAATATTAAAGTCTATAGAGAAGTTAGCAATCAAGGGATGGATGTGTATATTTGTGTGTGTGATGCAAAAATCAAGAACTAACATTACCATGGGAATCTGCATATAGAAACTGTATCATCCAATTAGTGGACTTGCCCATTGTTGTTTTTTTTAAGACCAAGTACTAAAATTAAGGACTTTTTTAAGCGGTTCCTAAATATAGTCAATTGTCTAGTCCACCCACAGCTTCTTTCCCTCTTAATTTTCTCACGATTTTGATCGAAAAATTAAGGAAAAAAAGTGCCAAGGGGTGTCAGCAGAGGAGTTAAGTTTGAAATCGCATTAGGATGCTCCCCTATTTGCAAGGCTTTAATTGGCAAGGGAGGTTGTTATTACAGAACACGTGTGAGATGACCAGCAGGACTGTTTGTCTTCTCTCATGGGGGTTGACAATTTCAGTCCCAGCAACCACTTACACACAGACAC
>OMLC01001768.1:2733-14079 GCA_900302585.1 Regalecus glesne
TTTTGTTGTTTTGTTTTGTTTCAAGTTATCTGACTTGATGTAATTTCAAATGTAACTTGGGGGTTGGGAATGGGCGGGGTGGGAAAATATGTTCATGGTGTCTGAGACACCTAATGTTCTTTTGTTGTTGTGCAAAAAGGAAAAATAATAAAAATATTGTTAAAAAAAAGAAAAGCTTAGGGATCTAAAAAAATGGTAACCTTTGGTCTCTTACCTTGACAGGCAAACTGAACAAGAAAGTCCATGACAATGCACTCCTGGGGAGGGTGGGGTAGACATGGGTACTGGGTTTTGGTACAGGTTGGATTGGATTATGTCTTGTGTATGTTGTGTCTTTTCTGTATGTGTTTGCTTTCTTAGATTGGAGGTTTCTTTTTGTTTTTTCTTTATTACATTACATTACAGGCATTTAGCAGACGCTCTTATCCAGAGCGACATACAGCAAGTGCATAGGGTCAAGGTACAAAGGATATTGGAGCAACACTTGAAGCTTTATCTTCATATTTTTCTGTAACAATCTTGTAAAAGAAACATTTAATGCTAAACAAATGGCCTTTTCAAAGATAGGTTTCTAAACATAAATATATGAAACAAAGAAAGATCAGCTAGCCCAACTCTTATATAAATGGAATGCATGGGATACTCTGCTTCACCAGGTGCAGTTATTCTACAATACTATTGTGCACAGTAATATAAGATACACCAAACTTTTCTTGACGCATGGGCATATTGCATGACTGCCTGTTTGACCTACTGTTCTCTGCCCCTGAGGCCCTCTCTGCGGCATCCTCAGGGGACTTAAAAATAATGGGGAAAAACGGCAGTCTTATGGGATTTCTTTTGTGTGCTTACCAAAGGAAAGATTAGGGTAAAATGTAAAAGGATTCCCTTATCAGTCCCACAAGGGGAAATTTGGATTTCTCTGCATTTTTGACCCAACCTATATTGTATAGGAGCAGTGAGCTGCCAACATATGGCGCTCGGGGAGCAGTTAGGGGTTAAGTGTCTTGCTCAAGGACACCTCGACATGCTGTATGCAGGACCGGGGATCGAACCTGCAACCTTCCGATTGCCAGACGACTGCTCTACCCACTGAGCTATGCCGCCTCTAAATACAAGGTTTTTGGCTGCTTTACTTTGTAAAATCACGGAATTGTCAATCATTATTGATTCTTAATCAAAGAGGTGTTTCTGTCTAGCAGGGCAAATGACCAACATCGCAGTTTAATCTGAATTTAAAATCAGAAAATTTCATGACACCCAATTTTTCATGGCAGCCAAGTAGGCTTATATGTAGATTAGTCAGTTTAGTAGGATTATTAGCTTTAATTGGCACATTTAGCTGAGTGTCGTCTGCATAGCAATACAATTTGATTCAATGACTGTCATTGAATCAATTTGGCCAAGTGGTGGAATATAAAGAGAGAAGAATTAAGGACCGTGGACAGAGCCCTGGAGTATGCCGTATTTATTGTCAGAGAAGTCAGATGTGATGTTGCTATAAAAGAAACAGCATTTTATTTCAGATAAGTAGGATTTAAGTTAAGAGAGAGATAGCCAGAGACACCAAAATACAATTTATTTTATCAATATACCCTGATTAATAGTGTCAAAGACTGTCCTGAGGTCCAGTAGAAGAAGCACAGAGGAGCAATAAAAGTCCATAGTAAATGGAAGGCCATTACCACTCTATTAGTTTGTGGAGTGATGGGCCCTAAAAGCTGATTGAAAGATTCACATATGTTGTTTCCTTCTATGTGGGTCAGATGTTGTTGATACACCTCTCTCTAATACTTTAGAAAAGAGAGGGAGATTTGAGACTGGGCGATAGCTTTTAAGAGACTCTGGAGCAAGGTGTGTTTGTTTAAAGCAAAGTTTTGACCACAACTGTCTTAAAACTACCGGGAACAGTGCCAGTGATAAATTAAACATTTCTAGCATTGTAGGTCCGAGGAAAGGCCGGAGGTCTTTAAAAAGTTTTGTTGGTAAAGGATCCAGTATGTTGGTAGTTGGTTCAGAAGCCAACCCAGGGTTTGTCAAACATTCAAGAGAGATTTCTCGAAACCTGTAAAAGCAGGGACTATCAGTGATTCATTATATAAAAAAAATGAATTTAGTAGGACTAGAGCTTTAAACATTATTTAATCTTGCTGTAGCTGGTCGTTATAGTAATCTTGCCATTTCGGCTATTCTACAATCCATTTGAAAGGTAGTTTTCTGTTTTCTTCCACATCTTTCAGGCTTTGGTTGCCATTCAGACCAATTGATATCATTTTAGCTGAGAAGCCTATCATTTTCTGCACTTCTTCATGTTTTCCACTCTCCAATCAACTTTTAAATCAAAGCACGCTATTCTTCTGAGCAACGACCAGTTTTACTCAGATTTTCAGAGAAATGCACTACAACCAGCATGTACAACATGTGCTGCCTTTGTCCTTAAATAAGGCTCTCCTGTTTGACACCTGGTTTTTCACACCTGAATAACCTCCCTTGTTTAACTCCTCACTTGTATTACTTTGAAAACACCCCTTTCAATTAATGATTCAATTTCACATGATCAACAGCATGTATTTCATGACTGTTGGGTCTGTTGGTTTTCCACTACTCGGCTATACCTACTATTTGCAATGGAGAAATATAATTTCTACCAAAAACAATGATCGATCTGCTTAGAGTTGTTAGGCTGCTACTATTTTGAACAAGTGTGAATGCGTTTGGCTTGATCCCTGAGTAACATTAGAGCATTTTTGCATACATTTGAAAGTCTATATTCCAGAATCTTTTTTAAGAATGGAACCCATCTGCACATGCACATACACGCATGCACCACACATATGCACATACACACACACACACACATTAACAGTGCAGAAGTGTCTTTAAGGCAATGTGAGATCAGCTTATTAAATGTATATCATGTTCTAGAGAGGTCCCCCAGTACGCCGCTTCCCTACCCCTACTCCACTCATTTGACCTCTGCCTTCTCCACAACACACAAGGCTGGAAACTTCCTTGATCAGGTCATCCTGAAGAACTGCTCATGCTTCAATCCCAGAGTAACCCCTCTGCACCAGTCTGACCACCACTCCATTTCCTTTTCCCTCCCTCTTGCCCCCCCTCCATCCATCCCAACTGTCATGACCCACCATAACCTCTCCTCCCTCTCTCCTTCCTCTCTTGCTTTCAAAGTCACTGCCCTACTCCACCCTCCTGAATACTTCACCAACTTTCCCACTGCCTCTGCATCTCTCACCCTCTTCTCCTTCTCAATCCTGCCTGACTGCCGACTTCGTCGAGGAGAAGATTTCAGTCACCCACAGCTATTCCCACCCCCACTGTTCCCTCAACCCGTTTCTCTACCTTCTCCCCCCTCACTGACTGTGATGTTTCCCACCGAATACTCTCCCACCGCCCTAGCACTGTGACCTTGACCCTATTCCTTCATCTCTCCTCCAGGCCATCACTCCGGAGATACTCCCATCTGTCACATCCCTTATGAACTCCTCCTTTTTATCTGGCTTTTTCCCCCCTTCTTTCAAGCTGGCTCATGTTACTCCATTACTGAAGAAACCCACCCTGGATCCTTCAGTCATCTAGAACTATCGTCACGTTTCTTTTCTACCTTTTCTCTCCAAAACACTCTAATGTGCTGCCGCCAACCAACTCTCCACTTTTCTCCTGCAGAACGACCTGCTGGATCACCACCAATCTGCCTTAAGATGGGGCTACTCCACCGAGACCGCAGTCCTCTCGGTCAGTGAGTTGCTTCATGGAGCTCGAACAGCCTCGCTTTCATCCGTCCTCATTCTTCTACATCTATCAGCTGCCTTTGACACAGTGGACCAGCCCATCCTTCTGTCCTCCCTGGCAGCCATGGGGATCTGTGGCTCGGCACTAGACTGGATCAAATCCTACCTCACTGGCCGCTCCTATCAAGTATCCTAGGCTGGTACAGTATCGGCACCCCGACCCCTCACCACAGGAGTTCCCAAGGGCTCAGTCCGGGGTCCCCTTCTGTTTTCTCTCTACACACAAGCCCTGGACCCTGTAATCACTGCTCATGGTTAGTCTTTCCACTGTTATGCTGATGACACCTAACTCTTTCTCTCCCCCCCCCTCCGACATACAGGTCTCCACCTGCATTTCTGCTTGCCTGAGGGACATCCAGTGCTGGATGGACAATCACCATCTCAAGCTAAACCCAGCAAAAACTGAGATGATCTTCTTTCCTGCCCCATCTTCTTACCTCAATGAATTTTCCGTTTCCCTAGGGAAAACCATTGTGTCATCCTCAACCTCTGCTAGGAATCTCGGAGTGGTGCTGGACAACAGACATATCCCTCCCCCAGAACATCACGGCAGTGAGTTGAACGTGCCGATTCTTCCTTTACAACATCTGACAAATCCGCCCCCTCCTCACTACCTATTCAACCCAGCTCCTGGTACAGGCGATGGTTCTGTCCTGCCTGGATTACTGCAACTCTCTGTTGGCTGGTTTACCAGCAACTGCCATCAAATCTCTGCAAATCATCCAGAATGCTGCCGCTTGCCTGGTCTACAACATCCCCAGACATTCCCATGTCACCCCCCTGCTCAATGCCCTCCACTGAATGCCTGTTATGGCTCACATCAAATCTAAAATTCTGGTGCTTGCATACAAGGAAGTCAAGAGGTCAGCACCTGGATATCTGCAGAGGTTCATTAGACCCTATCCACCAGCCAGACCTCTCTGTTCTGCCACCTCTGGTCACTTGGCACCTCCCCTTCTCCGTTTCTGCACCTACCAGTCACGACTACTGTCTGTCCTGCCTCGCTGGTGGAACGACCTTCCCATGGCAGTCAGAACAGCAGAAACCCTGACTATCTTCAAGAACAGATTAAAGACTCTTATCTATCCACTTGTACCTTTCCTCATCCCCATCCAGTCCCTGCCCTAACTCCTAGTTTTAGCCCTAGTCCTTTTCTTCTTCTTGGTGTTCTTGGTTTAGGCACATGCAAATTTGTTAGTTTATTTTGGTCTTAGTTGATGTTGCGTCAGAGTCTTATGATGGCACTATGATTGTTATCTAGCTCTAGTGTTACTCCAGTATCTTTTGTTCCTGGACCCGATGCCCTTGTTGTACATTGCTCTGGATAAGAGCGTCTGCCAAATGCCTGTAATATAGTGAAATGTTCTATTTCTTAAATGCATCACCCCCTAACCGGCTTTGCTTTTGGTCTACTCCTCAAAGCTCCGTCTTAGTATGTGATAAAAAAGTTTGAATGCTCTGCCCAATCAAATGGTGGTAGCCACAGAGTACCGACCCCCTAAAACCTCAGTGTCCCCATGGCTCATTTCCCTCTTTTAGCCACCTGTACTACAGATAATTTCGGTCAGTTTCCTGTCAACCTCCAATGTCACAGTTTCAGGATGTCTTCCACTTCCACCTTATTTGGCTCAGACCTCTAGGTATTCATTGACCAGTTGGAGACAGGCTGGAGGGCATTGGACTACCTGGGAACTCATCTTTGCCACCAGAAGCCCCTTTCTCAATAGCAGCAGTAGAAATAACATTGGTAGCTGAGACCTCTCCTACACGTTTCTCTGTGGAGATACTGTGCGACAGGACTACAGCCAGTATGAGGCATCCCAGTCTGCTCATGCCCCCAACCCTTTGTTGCAACCTGCCCACAATCGTATCACTTGTCTAAATCCTCACTACACCACATCCAGCACAGATGCCAATCAACTCCAAAGCAGACCACAATTCTGTGTGTGTTTGGTGTGTCTGGATGTCACTGGCTTTCTAACTTTATCTCTCTATTTTCCTCTTTCTCTGAGATCCAAATTCATACTGTCATAGTTTGCCAATTTTCTTTTTAATCTCATTCCAACACCTGCACACAATAGAAAAGAGGCAGAGAATAAAAGACACAGAGAGGAGGGAACAAGTCATGTTTTTCTATATATACATTTGACACTTATATAGTTGATACAAAACATTGTGATACAGATCATTTATAAAAACTAAACAACAACTTAAATAGTTTATATTCCTGATCAGTAAAGGTATCTTGGTCCCCATTTAGATTTGAGGCTGAAAGAATAAAAGTGGATGATGGCTGAGGGTTTTTATTGCTTTCACATCAAGAAAGTTTGCTATCAGATCAAACGGTTGAACTTTACCAGTTTCTCTCATGGTAGTTGAGCTAAGTTTTGTTTTTGTTTTTAAATGGAACAATTCTATATAATTCTATATATCATCGTAGAATATTACACTTGTAGGAAATACTCAAATCAGCGAGATTCAGCGATGCTGAGAATTAAGGAAAGACATTTTTCAGAAGCTAGTAATATGGACTTCACAAATCCATCAAGTTTTTCCTACCTAAAGCAATTACCATTAATTTTTATATGTGCTGTTTCTCTAGAGTAATCAACCTTTGTTTCAGTAAGAGAGGAGTTTGAGCTTCCATACTATTTCACTGATACCATACTGATTTCATCTGTCATGGAGAATGCAATGGAATGAGAAGTGAGAAAATGGCCATGACATGGTTGAGGATGGTCCAATGAGGATTATTGTATATTTTCTCATTAAAGGCAAATAGCACTGCTAATAAAAATTCGATATGAACATTAAAACACTTAGTAAGCCTAAATCTAGGCTCATACTCGAAGACTTGGTATCAATTTTAGCAAAGATATAAAGATGAGATGCAGATAACTCATCACCTTGCCCTAAATGTATTCTCACTACACAGTGGGACAAAGACAAGGCATGGCACAATAAAACCAACAGATAAGCCTGGTGATTGTTGGTCTGTTACTGACATCAGGAGCTCTGGTCTCGCAGGAACTCCTATGATCAAGAATAGTCAGACATGTGACGATATAAAAATAAATTGGAAAAATTATTGAAATCCACCCATTGTCAACCACTTATCTGATGTTGAGTTGCAGGGGAACTGGTGCCTATCATTGGGTGAAAGGTAGGGAAACACCCTGGACAGGTCACCAGTCCATCGTTGAGCAGAGCAGTTAGGGGAACAATGTCTTGCTCAAGATCACTTCGACATGCTTCTCTGCAGGTGCTGAGATTTTTATTTTTTTAATTGATGAAATAAAAATAACTTGTGAAATTATGAGCCACTGTTTGCTGTTTGCATGCTCCCTCTTGGCAAATAATTGTTTTAATTCCCATTTGTACTTCCACCTTATTGTCATGTAATCTCAGCTATGTTTAGATTACAGGGATATCTCTCTCTCTCTCTCTCCCTCTCTCTCTCTCTCTCTCTCTCTCTCTCTCAGAGCAAGAATATTTTTTGGAGGATCTGTGTGGATGGTAGGTAATAGATTTCTAATATTTTGATTATGCCTTGTTGGCCAAACTGAGTCGGTGAGCTAATTGGAGGAGAGAGTATGAAGATTAGGCCTGTGAACCCTTTCAATCTTCAACGGTCAATCCTGATCCAGACTCAGATTGGGACTTCACCAATTATTGGAACCGGCTACATAGAGGGCAAATGCAACCCTATTATCTGTCAAGTGTACCCTTCAAAAACCCCATTCCCATGCTTATTCATTCATTGTTTACCAAGAAAACTAATGTACAGTACATTATGTTGTAAATACAATTTTATTCTGACTTTAGGAGGGAATTCTTTTTGGAGAGAGAGATGGTTAACACTGCTGTAGTTTTGATGACATACTGTTGTAATTTCTTAAGATTTGTGGAGCAAGTTCATACAAGAATCTATTGCCAACTCCTGGTCTACTCGGCCTTATCCATGTATGAAATCACAACCATTACATAACAATCACAGTAGCCTCTGTTTAAGGGTGGACTATTTTATTTATAGACGGATGACAGATTAAAGGACAAAAACTGACTGCTTGGCCCATACAATGAGGGAGTATGGGGCTCTCTTATGCTCTGGGGGGGATTTTCCTGGCACGGATTGGATCCACCTCTGAGGAACCATCATCTTATCGTGGTGGAGAGGTTTGAGTGTCTCTATGATCCCGAGAGCTATGTTGTCTGGAGCCTTGTGCTCCTGTTAGGGTCTCCCATGGCAAATTGGTCTCTGGTGAGGGCCCAGACTAAGAATGGTTCAAGAAGACCCCATGAAAGATCATCCAAAAAGTGAGAAACCCTGCCCGGAGGAAGCCCGGGGACCTCATCTGGAGCCAGGCCCAGAAGGAGGGCGAGTCCTGGTGGCCGAGTCTGCCATGGAGCCCGGCCGGGCTCAGCCCGAAAAAGCAACGTGGACACTTCTCCATACTGTAGACCCCACATCTACAGGAAGAACCAGTGGGCTTGGGTGCACTGCCAGACCGGTAGCAGTGAAGACAAAGGATCTCAGGGGACCAGAACCAAGCAACAGAAGCTAGCATTAGGGACGTGGAATGACACCTCCCTGGGGGGTAAGGAGCCAGCATCAGATTTGGAACCAAGGTCATAGATAGGAGTTGGACTTTATACGACTCAGGAGTTGCCCAAGGTGAGAGACACCAGGCAGGTGTGGGGATACTCAATGGTCCCCGGCTGAGGGCCACTAAATTGGAATTTAACCCTGTGGATGACAGAGTCATGCCCCTACGTTTTAGGATTATGGGAGGAAAAACTTTGACTGTTGTCTGTGCCAATGCACCAAACAGTACATCAGAGTATTCAACCTTTTTGGAGACCCTGGATGGAGTCCTGAATGGAGCTCCTGTAGGGGGACTCCATCATTTTACTAGGAGACCTCAATGCCCATGTGGGTAATGATGGAGACTAAGAGGGGTATGATTGGGAAGAACGGCCTCCCTGATTTGAACCCAGGTGGTGCTTTATTGTTGGACTTTTGTGCTAGTCATGGATTGTCCATAACAAACATCATGTTTGAACATGAGGATGCTCATACGTGTACATGGTACCAGAGCACCTTAGGGCAAAAATCAATGATAGATTTTGTAATTATATCATATGATTAATGCCAATTATTTTGGACACTCGGGTGAAGAGAGGAGCAGAGCTGTCAACTGACCACCATTTAGTGGTGAGTTGGGTCAGGTGGAGAGGGAAGCCTCAGGACAGACTGGGTAAGCCCTAACGTATAGTGTGGGTGAACTGGGAACACTTGGAGGACGACTCTGTCAAGAAAACCTTCAATTCCCACCTATAGCAAAGCTTTTCTAGCATCCCTGTAGAGGTTAGGGACATTGAACCAGAGTGGGCTATGTTCAAAGCTTCCATTACCGAAGATGCAACTGTGAGCTGTGGTCTCAAGGTCATAGGTGCCTCCAGGGGTGGTAATCCACAAACACCCTGGTGGACACCAGCAGTTAGGGAAAGCTGTCCGACTGAAGAAGGAGACTTTCCGGGATAAGTTATCCTGGGAGACTCCAGAGACAGTTGCAAGGTACAAACAGCCCAAAGGACGGTAGCCTCAGTAGTGAGAGTGGCAAAGCAGCAAGTGTGGGAGGAGTTCGGGGAAGCCATGGAGAAGGACTTTAGGTCAGCACCAAAGCGCTTCTGAAAAACCGTCCGGCACCTTAGGAGGGGAAAACGGGGAACTGTCCAAGCTGTTCATAGTAAGGATCGGACGCTGTTGAGCTCAACTGAGGAGGTAATGGGACTATGGAAGGAACACTTGGAGGAATTCCTAAACCCAACTAACCCACCCTCTAGGACAGAGACAGAGCTGGAGGATGATGGAGGAAAAACATCAATTTCCTTGGAGGAGGTCACTGAAGTAGTCAAAAAACTCCACAGTGGCAAAGCCCCAGGGATTGATGAAATCTGTCCAGAGATGCTGAAGGCTTTAGGTGTTGAGGGACTGTCATGGATGACACGTCTCTTCAACATTGCCTGGAATTCTGGGACAGTGCCTAAAGAGTGGCGGACAGGGGTGGTGGTCCCAGTTTTCACAAAAGGGGACCAGGGGCTTTGTGCTAATTACAGAGGCATCACATTACTCAGCCTCCCTGGAAAGGTCTACTATAAGGTCCTGGAAAGGAAAGTCGATCCACAGATTGAGGAGGAACAATGCTGATTCCGTCCTGGTTGTGGAACAACAGACCAGCTCCACAGGGTATGAGGGGTCACTGAATTATTTGATGAATATAAAATGCCTTAAATCATAGGCTATGGCCGTTACGGCCACCAGCTCTCAACCTAGTCGAACCTATGGGAGATTTTGGCCCAGTGCTTTCCATCACCACCATCATCAAAACACCAAATGAGGCAACATCTTTTGAAGGATGGTGTTCCATTCTTCCAGAAAAGTTCAGAGTCTTGCAGAATCTATGAAACAAGCATTGATCCTGTCCTGGAGGCTTGTCGTGGGCCCAATGCCATACTAAGACACTTTATGTTGTTGTTTTTTATGGATGGCATAACTACGTAAATGGGTAATGCAGTCGTCTGGTGATCAGAAGGTTATAACGTTTATTTTCAGTCATGCAGAAAGCATTAAGAGGGGTCCTTAAGCAAGAAATTGAACCCCTAAGGGTTCCCTAGGTGCCACATGGTGGCTGCTCACTGCTCCGATACAATAGGAGTGGGGTCAAATGGAGAGAATTGCAATTTTCCTCTTGTGGAACTGACAAGGGAACAATTTATTTTAACAATAAATAATGATAATTGTAGGACTGATAAGGGAACAATTTAGTTTTTTATCGAATTTATTTTCCTTTCATTTGTCACCTGTCTATATTCTCTGCAGCTGCTATTTTACGCATTTCCTTTACTTCTAGACCCCTTCCATCCCTCTTGCCACTTGTTTCGGGCTGTTCTATGAACTGTATAAAAGAGATTGTGCTCTATGTTCTTTGGACTTTTTAGTGCACTCTATACACAATATAATAATATACTTAAATACATGAGTTACCCTGACTAATTTGACCGGAATTCAGCTATCAAAGAGTAAATGTTTATGGAGGACCACAATTATGAATAATTATTACACGATAGTGTCACAGTTTAAGAGGCCTGTAGAGCTTATGGTTGAGACAATTGGAGGCATTAATCCTGATAACATAGATACTGAAGGGAACTGAGACTGCAGTGCAGGCCAGCTGAGCAGGTCGAAATGTTTTTAATGACAGGACATATTAATAAAGTGTATATGGATTTGGGGCCGGCCTGTGCTAAGCTGAAACAGTATCTCTCCTACTGTCCATAAATGGGTCCATCAAATCCATTGACTCGGCATGTAAGTATTCTTACATCTTCAAATCAATCCATCACATTCTATCTGGTGTTGATCTACCAGTTAGTGGTACATCAGTCTATTTTGTGTGTGTGTGTGTGTTTGTGTGTGTGTGTGTGTGTGAGAGTGTCTACGGGGGATTGTCTAACAAATGCAAGTATAGTTGTG
>OMLC01001769.1:0-10819 GCA_900302585.1 Regalecus glesne
GTGTGTGTGCATGGAAAGATGGAAAGACAGAGAGACAGAGAGAGAGAGAGAGAGAGAGAGAGAGAGAGAGAGAGAGAGAGAGAGAGAGAGAGAGAGAGAGACAGACGGAGAGAGAGAGACACACACACACACACACACACACACACACACACACACACACACACACACACACACACACACACACACACGGAAGGTCAGCCCAGAAAGCAGGAAGAAGTGACATGGAGATGGGAGAGATGAGAAAAGGGGGTGGTGTGTACTTAGGGGAAGGACTTCATCCTCCTCACTATTCCCATTGAACTGCACTTCTGTATCCGATGTGCCAGATCTTGACAATGCACCTTACATTCAATCGTTACGCAACGAGATGGTGAATCCTGGCTTGTAAATTTGGATTACGTGATACATCTGCATTTAGATTAAGGTTAGGATTAAGACCTCTCTAAAAGTCCCTCCAATGGATACTATTGAATCTGGGGACTCTTCTCGGGGTGCATGGTCACGTACCATCGATGAACACATGGGATGTGTGCAGCAGAAGGAGGTAAGAAATAGGAGTACCGGATATCAAGTCCACACAGTTTCAATAATATTAACAGTTTGGTGGTAAATTGTGTGACAAAGTGTCTTAGCACAATTCTTGTGGCTGACTTATCAGTGATTGAATCTGTGAAGTTTAATAGGATGTTGATGCTGGCTATGTACCACTGGCACAGAAACACATGTTAACACATCGTGAACTAAATTTGACTTCGGTATGAATGGCAACACTTTTTGTTTTCAGCTAGTGTTTATATGATTTCACCTTCAGTGCCAAAAAAACCAAAGGGATGCTGAAGGGGAGCGAGATGCTGACGGTAATCTGCTCTTTTAGAATAAGAAAAGAGGATTTGAGTTCAAATCCAACTTCATTTGTGGGTAAGATGAACCTGTACAGGAAATGAACTAGGGTAGCCCTCGGAGAGGGAAACGGCAGGATCTCGCAGTTTGGAAATCGAGAAAAGCTGTTAATTTTTTGGGGATGCTGCACAGTTCTGGATGGTGTCCCCTCCATCACACAGGACTACCTCATATCTTCATGTCAGTTTCCCTGCCGGTCACCTGGTCGCCCAACTAGGCGGGGCCTCTACTTGTTCACCCCACTGTTTGGCTCCCTATTAGCCAAGCTAATAGTGACTGAGAACTGGAAGCTCTACATTAGAACATATCATCTCAGAGGGCACTGAACTTAGGAAAAGTGACCATGCGGGTTGAGAAAGTGTGAGGGGGGGGTTACAGCGGAAGACGTCTGAAGGGAGGATAGGAGAGGTTAAAGGTCAACTCAGCACAATGCGAAGAAGTGGATTGATTCAGCTGCGTCACAGCTCCCTTGAGCGATGATCAGAAAGCTCAAAATGTTGATTTGTGTGATGAACTCCGTTTGAGAGCTGGCTCTGAAACTTTTGGCTGATATGCTTTGCCTCAAGCCTGCCCAGCTGGCTCCAACAAACGGCACAACACCAGCTGTGAACCAACAGCCCGCGCTCACAAACAATGTCCGCCATATCAGCACATCTCACAGGACACTTCATCATCTTCTTAAAGTCTTGTTGTTGTAAGGAAATTCTGAAAAAGTGATCCGCAAAGAGTGTGAAATAGTCCCCCCTTTAAACCTGGTGCATGGGAATGGCTGCTCCGCATCACGGCCACAAGCTCAGGAGGTGGGGCGGTCATCTAGAAATTGGAGCATTGGTGGTTCGATCCCTGGCCTCTACAGAAAGCGTGTCCAAGTGTCCTTGAGCAGGACACAGAACTCCTAACTGCTCCCTGGCTGCTGCAGCTGCTCACTCTGCCTATACAAACGGGATGGGTTGAATGGGATGAGAATAAATCTGGTTAAATGCATGTAAAATGACAAATAAATAAAGCTTCTTCTTCTTTCTCATTTCAAGGCTGACTGTGATGATGGCGGCTGCTAAGAGAACGACTAATGGGCAAGACTTCATCTATTCCTCTGTCAACAGGTTAGCATCACAGGGGCCTTGTACGGTCATCAAACTACTTATACATACTCAGTTGGCAGATATAAAATCCCATAAATCCTTCTTACCCTGAAAAATGAGGAATAACATCTAAGCTTTCACTCACTGTATCTGACGGGGAAATGCTGCGACATGGCTTTCGACAGGGCTTCCATTTCCTCTTATTTATTTATTAAAACATAACAGTTTGATGAAGTGGGCCCTGCTCCAACTATATGTTTATTTAGTGAGGTCAGTGAGAAGATGATGCTCGGTCATAGGCTTGTCCTCTGGCTTTTACTCCCAGCCTTTAAACCGAGGCCGGATTTTCCCACTGACACCAGAAAAAGACTGAGATGTCCCTGACGTGAACTGGCTGTCAGCACTGGGAGTTAAGGGACCTCAGTTGGCATTTAGCGCCCCCTTTGTTAGCATGCTGTGAAAAACTCCATTTTGCCTGCCTTAGCATTCAGTTCTCTTAGGTATAATCATATAAGATAATGTATGAAAATATAGTCAACCCTGGGGCCTCCGGTGGTGTAGGGGGGTAAGACACCTATGTTCAGTACATCTCTGCCTCATGCAGTTGGGTGTTTGAATCCCGGCTGCAGTGTTTCCAACCACGGCCAGAGGTCCATAGTTAGTGGGTTCATTTATTATTTATTATTCTGGGTTCACTAGTGTCCCCCTCTGGGTCGTCCAGGCCTCTTGGTTAAGTGAAGGGAAAGTACTCTGCTTCATTCTCCTCTGACGGCCAAGCACTGTGCTTTCCCCACCAGACCATGATGTGTGGACTAGTGAGGGCTAGTGGTGGTGGTGGGGGGTAAAATTTTAAGAAAAAGAAAGAAAAAAATATAGTCACCCCTCTCTCAATGCAAATGGCATTTGCATGTGAAGCATCAAAGTTTCAGATTGCACCTGCTTGCATCGACTGCATTGGCGTTTGATAGGGCAGCATAGCTCAGGAGACAGAGTGGTCAGCTAGTAATTAGAAGATCGGTGGTTCGATCTCTGCTCCTAGCAGAGAGCATGTCAAAGTGTCCTTGAGCAAGACCCTGAACCCCTCACTGCTTGAGCCCTGAGATGGACTGGTGATCTGTCCAGGGTGTTTCTCTACCTTTCACCCAATGAGTGCTGGGATAGACTCCTGCATGACCCTGTGGCTTGACTTCAGATAAGCAGTTGATGATGGATGGATAGAAGAAGAGCTATCATTGATATTAATTCTTTTGAATGCAGGACCGCTGCACAGGGACAGGCGGGGACACAAAAACTCCCCTTAGCCCCTCTGGACAACCTGACTAACCAGTGGAACGGGCCTTCCAACATGTCTCAGAGGAGGATGACCTTTGACCCCCATGGTGTTGAAAACACACAATCGGTGGGCCATAAGCTCCCCCGAATCCACAGAGCCAATATCAAAGAGAAGATCTCACAATGGGAGGGCAAGGAATCCCCTCAGACAGCCTCCACATCAGCCCCTGCCCCCCCCAGTGGTGTGAAGAGGGCAGAACTACCGATGAAGCTCAATAGTAAACCCAGTGAGGACTTGAGAGCTGAGGATGGCAGGAGAATAACCTGTAAGGAGGAGAAGAAGCTCTGGAAGGAGAATACAGGGAAGCTTGGGGATTCACGGCCTGGCTCACCTATTGAGGCTGTGAGACAGCATGTGACGCGGCTCCTCGACGGTGACAGTAAATGTGCGAACGAAACCAAAACTAGAGAGGACTGCAGGGAAGTCACCCGCAAAGAAAAGCAAATCACGGGGAAGGAGAACGTAGGAGCGCTCCATGATTCAAGGCCTACTTCACCACTCGAGGTCTCCAAACAGCAGCTTGGGACGTTGAGGAGAAGTAATGAGAGTAACATAAAAGAGGACAACACCCAGGAAAAGAGGGCAGTGTTCACTCTCTTTAGAAAGCTGGAGCAGACGATGGGGAGCCACAGCAAAACTCCATCAGAACTTGGGAACTACTTCAGCCCACCTAGCAGGGACAAGCAGGAGGACGTAAAGGTGTCAGAATATACGGCGGGGTTTCGTGATAAATCCTTTGGAACCAGTGAGGAGAGAGAGTTGGAGAACGTGTACACTGAGCCTGGAGCGCCCCCCATCAACCCGGTTCCCAAACCCCAGCGTACCTTCCAGCACCCGAACATCCCCGCTGGAAGGAGCCAGAGGCAGAGGAGGAGTCGGGGGAGTCTCCCACCACTGCCCTCCATCTCTCCTCCACCTTCCCTGTCTCATCTTCCTCCTGGTATGTACAGGAGACCCAGGGCGGACAGACTTCAAAACACTGTCAACAGGTATGGATAAATCACAGTCATCTAAGGCTGTCATTGCCTGAGAACTGTCTGTAGAAAGTTCCGATACATACATATATTAAAGAGAGATAAGCATGATTTTCAACATCACCTGTCAAAGGTTTAACTCTCCATTAGCAGACATAATACTGACTTAATACCGTTTTTATGCATGCTCATAATCCAGGTAAACTAATCCGAGAAGGGTGGATCAGTTCATATGGCCCTTATTAGGAGAAATGTTTCATCACTCATCTACATGACCTCTTCAGTCTCAACTGACAGCAGGTATCCCCACCCTTATAGTCAAAACAGCGGCATGATGACTGACACCAACTATTAATTTCAAATGAAAATTGCATGACCATTAACGAGAGCTAGAATCCACATCCTCATCCTTGAAAGAGTGGCCACTGGCCTGTAGATGGGTGTAGACTGCAGAGGCCTGGCCTGATGAGGCAGCTCTTCTCGGTCAAAGATGAGGATGTGCATGTCCTTT
Source organism: Regalecus glesne (assembly GCA_900302585.1). Lineage (NCBI taxonomy): Eukaryota > Metazoa > Chordata > Actinopteri > Lampriformes > Regalecidae > Regalecus > Regalecus glesne. Next base: position 4,801 of record OMLC01001769.1, read on the forward strand.
TAAAGTGAGCACTAGTGAGGAGCACTAGGGAGTCAAAGAGGCCATCTATGTGAAGAATGAATGATGACCCCTGAATCCCCAATGGACAGGGGGCTAAGAGTACATACGTCGCCATCTTAAAATCCTGTGCTAGCAACTATTCCCCAGGCATCTGTGAATGGTTCACATTACCATTGAAAGTTCATTCAATGGCCAGCTTGCATATAAAAACATTTTTAGTTTTGGGCGTAATGCAACTGTATTGTTTATAAGGATGAGGATGCCTGCAGTCAGCTTAGACTGAAGATGGCACCTGTTCGAGTGATGAAAGAAACGTGTCTTCCTACAAATGTTGTGTCCAAATCAACTAATTCAACTCTGTGGGGCCACTGAAGTTTTGAAGAAAGTGGCTGACAGTTGGTGACTGTGAAAACTTACTTCCTGGTTTGCAAATAAGCTGTTTTGTATGAGGCAATGTATCAACTAGCAATCATCAAGACTTGACAGCGGATGATGAGTGTGAAGCATGGAATTGTCTTGTACTGCCCAAGATTGAAAGAAACTACTTGAATTTCTTCATATATATGCACACATACACCCACATAAAAGTAGAGAGAATTTTGAAACTCATGGTTGTTTCCCATTAAGATTGTATGTAATAGGCCAATAATAGTATTGTTGCCAATGTAATCTCTACTGACAGATTTGTTCAAGCTCGTAACTTGACTGTCCACTTTTTCAGGAAATCATTTGAGTTTGAAGACCTGCTGGAGCATCGCAGTCAGTCAGATAGTCTCACCCTCACTCAAAATCTGTCTCAAGAACATCATTATGAAGACATTCCTGGTCAGAAACCACTTCACTCCCTTTTTTTCTTCTTTCTCCCCCCTGTTTCTATGCTCCCCTCTTCTTGCTTGCACCTATGTTGGATACTGCAGTAGACTTTCTTAACTTTTCCCAGAGGACCCTAAAATAGACAGATAAACTCTGTCACTAAGATAAATGGGTCAATGAGCTTGGAGCAAAAATCATGCTACCTTCTTTTAACAGGGTGCTCTGGGAAACCCTAAAGTGAGTCTTGGATTTGCAGAGACCCTGCTAGCATGAGAGCGGCTGTAGAATAGGATATGAGAATGCAACTGGAAAAAAAAAAACATGTGATGATTGTTGCCATCTTTGGTCTTCGCACAGACTCCTCCAAGGAGAATCCATATGAGGACATTGAGGTGGACAGCCAGTGCTCCCAGCCGTCCATGCCTTCTTCCCCTGGTGCAGAGATCAACAAGGTTCCTGATGTGTATACTGTATAATATGGCAAATATGGTTAGGCCATCATACAAAGCGATGATGAGCAGAGGATGATTACATCCTGCTCTGTTGAGTTCTGCAAAGATTATTTTGAAAAAGTGAAACAAAAAAACAAACAAATACTTGAGTTGATCCAGAAAAGCTGAATTCTGTGTGGGAAAAGTGATGTGTAAAGATTAAATTGCTTAACTCATGTAGGCCCAGGAATAGTATGGGCCTACTCTGTGCCCTCCCTGGCCTCTTTTATCTGCATTGGATTCAGATCACTTTTTCTAGTGAAATTCTTTAAAGGTAAACCATAAATGAATCCATATTTGTTTAAACACGGCTCTAATGCCTCACCCTCTTCCTAGATCTCCAGGCCCGGCTTCTTCAGACAGAACTCGGGCAGAAGTTTTAAGTTACTGGACCTGCGGAGGGGCCACCACCGCACCAACAGCACCGGCAGTGCTGGGGTGTCGTCTCCCCCACAGCTCAGTCCCCCATCCACCCCTAATGGCCCCGACCACACAGCCTGGCTCCCCGGGGACCCCTTATACAGGACCTATCGAAGGATACCCACGGTGTGTATGACAAAGTGTGTGTGCATCTACACGTAAATATGCCCGCACATGTGTGTAGACTTGCTGCCGTGTCACACTTGAAGGAGTGAAATCTCTGACCAGCAAATCATGTTGCAGAATGCAGTGAACCTTTCAATCCTTTCGAAATCTAATGCGATTCCTGTAGAAAAACACATCTGCTATGTATCACGACTGCAATATGCAGCAAAGTAAATCACCATGTGTTAAGTTGTACATAGGTTAAAATTACACCAGCCCCTGGTAGAGCAAAACTAAGACTTCAAATAGTTAAGGATTATTTCTCGTAGTGAAACAATGAGTCATACGGGATGCCTGCCAAATTCCATTGCAGTTTCAAAAGCAGCCTTTAATGAGTCTTTAGCCACTTAAAAACTGAACATTTATGGCATTTCAGTCAACCTGAGCCTGCTTTTATGTTGCCAGCCAAGTACAATTGTAATTCTCACTTGTTGAGAGTGTCCGTTTTACGACTGTGATGTAAATGTAAAACTTAAGAAACTTACTTAATAGGAACGTTATCGTGGTTGGGTTAACAAAGCCTGCCATCGCTGCTGTGCCCTCACGGGGTACCAACAGAAGCTCTTACATCCGCTGTAGCAACCAATGAGAAACAGGGACCAAGCTGAAAGACAAAGAAAAAGATCATGTGCATAGGAAAACTTGATTTTTCTGTGCATGTGCCTTGTATCTTAGTGGGCACGTTTGTGCATTTTTTATATATGTGCTAATGAGTGTTCATAGACATGCAAGTCTGTATGGGGGCTCATGAGACTGAGTGTGTCAACAAGGTTGAGGAGATCAAAATCAGGATGATTAAAAACAAGAAAAGAAATAAATTACAGATATCTATATTCTGAACAAATGAGCTGTATGCATTATATGTCTTATCAACAGGTTGTACTAAAGATCAACAATATCTTTGAGGCTCGGACTGGGAAGAAACGTTTAAGAAGGGTCTATTATTACAATGAGACAAGCTCAGGGAGAGGTGAGACCACTGTGCTCTGTTTAAATAATACACCCATGGAAAATGTAAAAGAAAATGACAAGAACCCAGGAGTATTGAATGTGTTATTGTCATGAGGTGTTTTCTCTCATCACTGATGCATGTATCTAATGTACATTTTACTTCTTTTTGCAGTTACCGATGAAAACAGTGACTCAGAGAGTGAAGTTGAAGAGAGGGTGAGAGGTAACATATCAGGATGGATTTGTAGCCAGAACTATATTGAGCCTCATTACTCTTGAAAACAGGATGGATTTAATTCCCCTCTCTAGGCTTGATTGCTATTTCTCAGCTCTCCTATTTTGGCAGGTCTTGTGGGGTTTCAGTGATTTGCAATGTGTTACAGATTATGTGTATAAAATTGTAAACTGTAACATAAACCATGTTACTTCAAGTCATTTCTAAAATCACATTACCTTTGGTTTTGAGCATGCATAAAGACATTACCTTTGGTTCATTTTTCAAAATTCCTTTGGCCTCTAAATGTATTACTAATCTAATAACTTTAACGTGATTTAAGAAAATCAGAGCACAGCCAGTAATATGATCATCAATTAAACCCAGTATTAACGATACAATAAAACCCATTCCTCTTCTACGCTTGGATTGTAACCAGTCACATTGGCCTAACATGACAAATAAACCCAGGCCCAGTACACACTGATGAGCCAAAACATGAACATTCACAAAATAATGTTGACCCTCTCTAAATAAGGGCATATTTCAAGGTCTGGGTAGATTAGATGGTAAGCGGATAATCCATTCTCATATTTAACAAGTTGGATGCAGGAGAAATGGGCAGGAGTAAAGACCTGAGCAACTTAGACTAGGCCAGTTGTTATAGCCAAAAGACTGGGTCAGAGTATTTATGAAATGTCAAGGCTTACAGGGTGCTCCTGGACAGCAGTGGTGAGTACTAACCGACAGTGTGCCACACAGCACACATAGTCCAGGAATGGTCTGAGGAACATGATGAAGTCCTTATATTCTTCAAATTAAGCTGCTGCCTTCCTTGGCCTTGACATTCTTCAGACCTCAATCCGACTGAGCCTCTGTGGGATGAACTGGACTGACAAATCTGATCCACAGCTCCTCCACCTTGTAACTTACAGGAGTTGAAGGATCTGCAGCAAAGAATTTGGTGCCGGATACCACAGGACACCTTCAGGGGTCTTGTGGTGTCCGTACTTCAGCAATAATGTTTTGTCTCATCAGTGTATTTCACTGGAAGTACTTTCAGAAGTACAGCATGAGTGAGTAAAGGATAACTCTTAAGAACAAACCCTTGCTATCTTTCCCCACATGAATAGTAAAAACACATCATTTCCCTCCATTTTCTTACTAGCTGGCTATTCAGAAGGGAATAGCACTTCAGCACTTTAAATATGAATGGAATATTTCTTATTCCAGCAGCCACTATGGGCAGAGCAAGCTCAGTTGGGAAACTCTTGTCAACTTCTGACCTAGTTGGCCTCAGCCACATATAAATATAAACCAATCATTATCATCCTGCTACGCGGTGGGCTATTCAAATGGCACAAATTACTCTCTGTCATTAGCTGATGCCTATGTGGCTGTTTAATGCTTTCTTGGTTGTTGTTCACCCACCTCCACCCAACCTACTGCCGCTTAAGATCTACTTATATGTGCCTGAAAGTTTTCAACGTTTTAGTGCACTTCAAGCACAGTTTGTTAACGCCAGTAGACACAGTTATCACCAGGCAGAGAGCCACATTCTACTGTAATAAAGCAGACTTTCCAAATATGTGAATTGTCCAGATTGAAATGTCTGTAGATCCCCAACAGTCAGCTCTAACCCTGACCAGTGTTTTCCTCCTGTGTAGGCACCCCTAACCCAAACATGTGTCCCGTTATCGTCTATTACAGCTCACCAACAGCGTCTGGTATCAGTTAAGTCGATTCTGAGCCAACCGAGCCAGACCCAGAACAACTCCCGTAACAGTTCTGTGAAGAAGGGCCCGAAGCAGGATCGGCACCAGCGCCAGCTGTTTGAGTACTTCCTGGTTGTGTCACTGCAGAAGGCTAAGTCTGGTGCCCCCTATTTACCGGAGGTCACACAGCAGTTCCCCGTCAAGGTCAGGAGAAGAGTGAGAGTTAGAAATACGTTTATCTTTGTGTTTTCTTTCCTCATTGAGGTTGTTTGGTTTTAAATATCAGGATTCTTTGTCTCCAAGACCTGGAAACTATCATTTGGAAATATAGAAATAGTTTTCCATTCATTTCATGAGATGAGTAAATCTTTGTTATTGCTTTGCATGTGGCTCAGCTGGAGCGTAGCTTTAAGTTCATGCGGGAGACAGAGGACCAGCTGAGGATCATCCCACAGTTTTGCTTCCCTGATGCTAAGGATTGGGAGCCCGTGGAGAAATACCCCAGGTGAGCTCAGCTTCAGAGACACACGCCAGTGTGCTTGTGTGTATTATGTGCTCGAATTATATGAATGCTTTCCACAATGTCCCATGTAAGTCCATGTGATCAGGATACGTCTCCAGCATTTTAAGCGTTTATCCAGCAAGACAGTGGAGTAAGAGAAGAACGCATGGTGGGTAGAGAGGACGAGGACACGTAGCAACGATCCCACGGCCAGATTCAAACACGGGACACTGCCACAAGTCCTGTGCGAACACAGCACAGTTTCGCTTACCGGTGGCACTTTAGCTTACAACTGTAAACACCAACCGCCTAAATGCGTCGTAGGTGTGTGGAGGTGTACAAAGGAACACACGAGTGCACACAAAGGCCCTCATGTGTTATGGGAAAACGATCCTCTCGTTTATTTGCTTGTCTTGGCTCATTTCTTACAGTGAGATGTTCTCCTTTGTTTTGACTGGTGAAGACGGGAGCAGAAGGTTTGGATACTGCCGGCGTTTATTGGTAAGTACAATTCGGCAGGATAAACACATGTGCTGTACATTTATCCCCTAGTATGCTGCGCTGCTACCAAACAGGAAGTGGCTGCATACCGTGATGTCAGCTGAGTAAACAAGCGTGCAAAAATAGCCAGTGTGCTTGTGGGAAAACGGTCAATCTCAGAGTTTGGGAGGAAGTGTGTGATACTGAGAATGTGTGTGTGTGTGTGTGTGTGTGTGTGTGTGTGTGTGTGTGTGTGTGTAGACATCTG
>OMLC01001771.1:1274-11655 GCA_900302585.1 Regalecus glesne
CAGTTATCTATCCACCCATCTATCCATCCATCCACCCATCCATCCATCCATCCATCCATCCATCCATCCATCCATCCATCCATCCACCCATCCATCCATCCATCCATCCATCCATCCATCCATCCATCCATCCATCCATCCATCCATCCACCCATCCATCCATCCATCTATCCATCCATCCATCCATCCATCCACCCATCCACCCATCCATCCATCCATCCATCCATCCATCCATCCATCCATCCATCCATCCATCCACCCATCATCAACCAATCATCCAAAGTTGCGTCATGGAGTCATACTGGAGTCTATCCCAATGCTAATAGGGAGAAAGGTAGGGAAACACCCTGGAGAGGTTGCCATTTCATCCCGGGCCTTGTGCAGTTAGGGTTTCAGTGTCTTGCGCAAAGAAAATTCAACACACTTTCTGATGGAACCACTGATCGAATCACCAATCTTTTGATTGTCACATGAGCGCCTTACCTCCTGAGCTATGTAGTCCCCGTCTGTGATTTCCTTATCTGGAATATCTAGCATGCGTAAAGGCATTAGGGGTGGCATAGCTCACTGGGTAGAGTGATTATCTGGAAATCGGAAGGTTGCAGGTTTGATCCTTGGTCCTCCAGAAAGCATGTCGAGGTGTCCTTGAGCAAGACACTGAACCCCTAAATGCTCCCTGAGCGTGATATGGTGGCGGGTCATTGCTCCTATACAATAAGATGGGTTAAAATGTAGAGAATTCCAAATTTCCTCTTGTGGGACTGATAAGGGAATCCCAATATTTTTTTTTTATTAAGAGTTGATGGTGGCACTGTTAACGGATCTCTTTGTTCTCATTTGCTAGGTTCCTCCTTCAGTCTCAACCCAAGCCCTCAGAAGAGGAAGAAGGGCCTCATCTGAGGAGCTCAGTCTACACGCTGGCACTTATTCAATTGAAAAGGTCTGTGATATATGTACCTGCCAGAACAAATTGTACTTTAAGGGTCAATTAATTCTTACCATCAATTCTAAAACTATCAGGGACCTGGTGAAGCGATGTGGTATTCAGAGGGACGTGCTCAGATTTCCTGTAAAATCCTGCCAGCTGCAATTTAAACAGGGGGTAAGCTAGCGTGAGACTTTTCATCTGTTCCGGAGCACAAAAAGATACAGTAATCCAAATGGGACATCATAAAGAAAGGTATTAACAACAGTTTCCACCTTTTACAGCAGGAAGGAATGTTCTAATCTTGGTGATTTTGATGAGATGGAGGAAACATGACGACACCACTACTTCACCATGCATGTCCAAGATGAGATTACTGTCGAATACAACACTGAGATTTCTACGATGAGATGTATCATTATGGAATAACGGGCCAAGCTGACTGGCAATAAGGGCACTCCTACTGTCAGGACTCATTTGCTTTGAGCAACAGAAAACTTGTGGGACATAAGGGACCTCACTAAGGACTTCAGGTATCTTCTTGGGTATCAACCAGACATAAATTGTGATCCTTGATTATCAGATTAACAATCAGATGCAAACGCTGTCAAACCAGAATATAATTAGTTCCTCTCAGTAGGTAGCTCCACTTTTAGCATTTTCATGTTGGATGGAATGTGAAGGGCTTAGGGTGAAAGGGTTCCTCTGTCCTCATCTGCTGGTTGGTGCCCAAGCTCCCTCTAAAAATGTGCCCTCTTTGCCTCCTGTGACCCAGAAAATAGGCTCCAATCAGAAACAGCTATAGCCCAGTCCTCAGCCCTGCGGACCCTGTCAACACCTGGTTCCTATAACACTGCTAGGGGCTGGATTCTTCCCATTTTCTTCCAATGTTGGCCCTGGTCTCAAACAGTTACCCATTAATAAATGATTTTTTTTTAAAGAGACAAAATGCATGAAAATTGCGTACTATTTTTTAGTAGGCACCAAATTAATGGCTGCCATTTTGGTCTTCCCAAATCAATTAATAATAAAAAAATCTCTCCAGCGTAGGGGCGGCATGGCTCAGTGGGTAGGGCGGTCGCCTGGCGATCGGAAGGTTGCAGGTTCGATCCCCGGTCCTGCAGAGAAGTGTGTCGAGGTGTCCTTGAGCAAGACACTGTTCCCCTAACTGCTCTGCCCTGTGATAGACTGGTGACCTATACAGGGTGTACCCTGCCTCTCGCCCAATGAGACCGGAGATAGGCCCCGGTTCCCCCGCGACCTGATTTCGGATAAGCAGTTGACAATGGATGGATGGATGGATCTCTCCAGCTTCAGTTCAGTTTCTTACTGAAGAGTTGGTGTTTTAGTGTCCATATTATCTCAGGGCAAACATGTCAGTTCATATCTGAGAAGATAGCATAAACTCACTGGAGGCCTTGTGACTGGTCTACAGGATAGGCTCAGGATGAGCTGCTGTATCAGGACCAAAGACATAATCAGAGCCTGGTGTTTCTAGAAAGTGATGCGATAAGAGGTGCAGGGAACAGGCCATGTCACTGGGCACCAAGAACTGCAATCAAAGGTTGACAGAGTGGGAACCACTGGGGCTGAGCTGTGGATGAGGGAACAGCTGCTCCAATAGCTGGCTGGCTCCCTATTAGTAAAGTAGCACATTCCATCAAGAGGTTAAAGGCCATTATCACCATGTAAAATAAAGATGTTGTTTAGCATCGAATATAAGGAAAAGCTTAGCGATTTGAAGAACAAATATGTGTAAAATTGTGGGGTGGGTAAAATCTAGGGGCCAGCATCACTCAATGGGTAGAGCGGTTGTCTGGCGATCGGAAGATTGCAGATTCAATCCCAGCACCTTGCAGAGAAGCTTTCAAAGTGTCCTTGAGGAAGTCACTGCTCCCCTAAATGCTCAGCACTGTGATGGACCAGTGACCCCTCCAGAGTGTATCTTCACTTTTTGTCCAATGAGAACGAAGATAGGCTCCAGTTCCCCGACAACCCAACTTTGGATAAGCGGTCGACAATGGACGAATGGATGGATTAAAAGTAGACTATTTGGGAAACCAGTTAACTAATGAATTGCATATATATGTATATACAATTTCCTTCTAGTCCAGTGTGTTGCTGCTTAGCTAATAACAGATGTTGAGGATAAATATAATGGATATTTGGCAAAAGCCTCTGCTGATTTATTTTTATTTTTTGGTGTTCTGGGAGAAAGCCCATCTGGTAGTGTTTTAAAATGTCCTCATAAAAATTATACGGTGTTCTGAAGGTATGTTGTGGACTGTATCAGCTACTCTTGCCACAACATCTTGGTTGCAGAACTATGTGGAGGCTTCCTGTGCAAGTTTGGGATTCACATAGCAGCATCATTGTCATCATTATTGTCCAGGAGCAAGAGACTGAACCCCTAACGGCTCCCAAGGCCCAGTATAGTGGCCGCCCACTGCAGAGAATTGCAAATATCCCTTTGTGGGACTGATAAGGCAACAATCATTATTATTATTATTATTATTATTATCATGCTTATTATTATCATTATAATTATCATAAGTAAGGGTTTTACATAGACACTTAATCAATCACTCTTCAATTTAATCTAGGGCTGTCCCTTCTATTTGGAAAGATTTACAAATTTGTCTACTCCTTAACGCATTTTAGAACAGCAGCTTTACTGATGTCTCGTGCAGGTGAGGGTGTTCCACAGGAAATGCTAATTCATTACTTTATGATGCTAGTATTAGCACTGACAATTAATGACCCATAGGTGAGGAAACCAATATTTTCAATGATTTAAAACATAAATTTGTTGTGGCCACTCACCCACAGGACAGATAGTAAGTTGACACTGATACAATTCATAGGTATCTTGCCCATGATTGTTGTGTTTTCCGTATGTTGCTGGCCAGGTGATGACGTTACTTTTCTGCGACAAAGACTTCGGTTGTGGTCGTTGTGAATAAATAGAGGGTTCCTCGAGCTCTTCAACACAGGTAAGTCTTTGTCTCTTTTTAACGCAAATTTCCTGAAGACAGTTTTAAAACTTTTTCACTTCCCCTATGCGGCTAAAAATGACGGAAGAAAGTTCGAGAAAAAATAATACAGCAATACTTCACAACCTTTTCTTTTAACGTTTCATGAGGTCAGGTGTCTTTACCTTAGGTGCAAACAACTGTCAGCATGGGGTTCAAACAGCTAAATGTATGCCATAAGTCTGGACATTTCTTATAACCAGTTTCAAGATTCCCAAGTGGCTTAATATATTGACATTTTTTTCAAGACAATTTCAAAGTTTTGATTAAACTCTGGTACACTCATATGGTCAGCCTACTGGATGGGTTAAGCTAGGTGACTTTGGACACGATTTCCGATGAATTTAGAGAAAAAGGGGAAGCTTTTGAACAGTGAAAACAATCTGTGTAAAGACACGTTACTGTTTTCTATCACAATAACAATTTCCACATTCCTCCTTTTCCCATTGTCCCGGTTCTGAAACCCATACATGGCAGTTTGACAGGGACTTGGACCATAACAGTATCCCTATCGCTCTTCCCCACTGTGATCTGCACACACACACACACGCACGCACACACACGCACGCACAGCAGACAGAGGTGCAAACGGAGCTCCCAGATGTGAGCAGCACGTGGTTTCCCTGCGGCCGACTGACTTCCTGTCCCGCTTTGAGCGCTTCTTTGACTTTCCCCGCTCTCGGAGTGCTGGATGCACATCATATCTCACCTCAGCAATTTTCAATGCAGCATCGTGTGACTAGGGGAAAAAACAGTTGGATTCTACTCCACCGTTTTTGCAACTCAGGCTTTACATGCAACAGAGCTGACTCCTCCGCCTCAGGGTTCGCCTCTGTGTGGCTACCTGCGCCGACAAGGTCTTCCAGCGTAACACGTTAAGATGGAGCTGTAAAGTTTTCGTTCTTTCTTTCTTTCTTTCTTTCTTTGGTCTACTTTGATCGGGAAGGAACGGACCACTGCTGGGCACAAAGAAGGATAGGTGATCGAAACGTGCAGTGGTGTTCAAGAGATTGGAGCAAATGCCATTGCGATGCTGTGGATGTGAGTTCAAACGCAAGTTTCACAACGACTGAGTCCTGTAAAGCACAATGAAAGGTAAGAGAGCATCAATAGGCATATTTAATTACCGAGCTGGTTTGCAAAAAGGACAACTTCGAATGACCATAGCTTATAGCTCACAACAAAGGATACATGTGCTTGTGATAAATGTCAAATTTTGTGCTTCACTTTTCCTTACTGTTTCCTCTACAGGAGGAATGTGTATGGGCTACAACTTGTGTGTGACATCTGGTTTCATTTAAGTTTTGGGATTGTTCTGCATCTGGCCACTGCTGCACATCAAACACTGGATCCTAACTGAACATTTCAGTGTAGAAACCAAAACAGAGCAAGAGTTTATTGGGTTATGTAGGGAAGTTTTGAAGCCACTTTCTGAATAATAGGTCATAAAAAGCTCCTGTTGCATAATGAAGAACCTACTCGTCAATCTATGTCCACTGTTATGCAGAACTTTGATCTGTGTGTATGTTAGTCAGCCTCAACTGAGTGAAACTTTGTAAGTCCCAAATTAGCCCATACTTAAGAAAGTTCATGGTGCTGAAGGGAATGATGACTCAGACTTATGTAATTATTTCACATGAAAAGACTTACGTTTAAACATCTGCAAAAAGATGACCTCAAATAAAAACCATTTTGGACAGTCAGCTTTTTTCCTGTTGGAGTCAATAGATTCAGTGGAATAGAATCAATGAAATGCAGTCTATGAGGACACTGGAGGAGATACCAATCTTCAACCACATCTGTCTCTGCGGTCTGTGGCCAAAACAGCTCTATGTTTTTAAATGCCAGATTTGATTAGGTTTACATAGTTTTCCCAAGTGGGATTCCATTGTAGTAAATTGTTGCATCTGACTTACTACATTGTTTCGCAAGGATGTTGTTGTTGTCAGTGACCATCACAAAGACATTTCATCATTACTTGGTAGGTCAGAAAACTGGCCATTGACTAGAATGGCATGTACTTTAAACTTATAACCATTGCAGGGCTGCCGCCTCTCTGGTTGATCTTTTTTTTACTCTCATCAAATTGTCGAAGAAAAATGCCACTCATTTCTAAAATTATTTTACCCACTTGACGGGCATCTCACTCGAGCTTTGCACTGGTCAATTGATGATGATCAAAATGGTGTTTAGTTTCATGACATTTTTTTCTGTTAGTATCACATTTTTACAGTTTAACATGCAGTCTATATAAATAAACTGTAGTCTCTGTCACATTTTTCATCTCCTCCCATTCATCCTCATTGGAGCTGTATATTTGTGTCCAATCCCATTGTTTGGTGTGTTGTTGAAGTTTTGCAGAGGACAAACAGTTACACTAACCAAATTATTCTGTGCTACAGAAAGCGCATTTCAAAGCTAAAATTTAATCGTACTCCCCTCGAAATTACTGTCATATTATATTAATCCCATCATTCATCCCTGTCAAATTGAGCAATTTGACTCACATATTTCAATAGTTGCATCGTCAACATGACCACTGCTGAGTCAACTGTTCTATAATCCAAATGCAACAATCGTTTGATTGATGTATTTTTGAATCCAGTTAACCTCAATCCCCCCGAGTATGTTGTGATGAAATTTGGCTGTGATAAGCCCAAGCCTGGCTGGCAGTGGTTTCATGGTGTTACTAATGCACTAATGACTCACAGACACATTGCTCAAAACAAAAAACTGAAGACGTTCTCTGGAAGGCAAGCGCGATGCATGCAGACTTGGGCTGCCTTTGTTTTTATATAACAGTCTGATTTATTTTTGTCCCCTCTTTATCCACTCCACTCTCTTTTATGAGAGCTCTACGTAAGAGCCAATGGGGTCTCTTATACTGTTACATGCTGGGTCTGATAAAGCATTCATCTCTAAACTGTACTTAGGACAGTGGCGCGGTGGTTAGCGCTGTTGCCTCACAGCAAGAAGGTCCTGAGTTTGAATCTTGTCCCAGATCCTATCTGTGTAGAGTTTATATGTTCTCCTCGTGTCTGCATGAGATTCCATGTTAGGGTTAATACTTTAGCCTGTGCCCCTGAGCAAGGCAATAACAAAAATAACAGGTGTTTGTCCCTGGGCATTGTAGCTACTCATGCTCCTACACAATAGCAGGGGCTAAATGCAGTAACACATTTTGTTGCATGTAAGTACAATGACAATAAATTAAACTTCTTCTTCATCATCACTCACTAAGTGGCAGGTACAGTATGTACTTTTAACGGGGTTAGTTTTCCACTTATAAAAAGTCATGTTTGCATCCTGTACTGCCCCTTTTGTGGTGGTGGGCTAAATGTTGATACCATCACTGGCTGTCGGGGCTCTCAAAATCTTCTCTCTTCCTCCCATCCATCCGCTGATTGTTCGGCATGATGGAGTAAGGCTGGTTAGGGGATCTCGAGGACATGTGGTCTTTCTTTATTTTCACTGGAGAGGTCAAAGTCACACAAAAACTGTCTTGAAAGCACTCCTGTCCTTTCCCACAGGCATGGCAGCCACATAAAAAGAGAGCATACTCGGGGCCCATAAGGCCATGGGAGATGGCAGTAACCCCAAGGAGACAGACTTTACAAGGGAAAGCCCCTTCTAAAAATGAGAAATCAGGCCGACCTGTTGTTCTGCCTGAATATATTTGGGGGTGGCAAGTTGGAACAACCTGAATTGTTTCCAAGAAGTTTAGATAAACGTGTAAGGATGTAGTTATTTTTTTGTTTCAAATAATAATGATGAAATTCATGTTACATTGGCATACAAATTTGCCATTATGACACCTAGTTTTTTGAACTGCTTCCCAAGTAACTCACATGCTAATACTATGCATATTGTCAATATCCCTTTGTCTTGAGATTGCAGCTTTTTTTCTGTGTTCTCATTCCAGACGACTTTGCTGATGAAGAGGACGTGCAGTCCTTTGGTTACAAGAGGTTTGGTGAGTAAGCTCTCTCTTAGGTATTACTTCCGGTGATCAATTTACATGCAAAAAAGGTTAATAGGGAGCATAATAGGATGTTGCTGTATTCTGTTAGTTATACAAGTACTTGTCTTTTAACTTGTATCACTCAATTTCGTAGAATAGCCTTCATTGGGGCATGCCAGACATATTAAAGATATATAGCTCTCTGTGACACAAACTTAGTTTTCCGAGTTAATACAGGACATGCATTTTTCTGGAAATGCCCTAATTCCAGACCACTTCATGTCCTTGAGTTATTAAGAAAACCACACCTTGTTACTGAGAAATCAGCCAATGTAAATGTTTGATTTGGCTGACACTTTCATTTTTGTTTTGTCTTTGTCAAAACATCAGCAGAGGGCAGTGAGGTAGAAAAACCCACAGAGCTTGGGTGTTCTTGACCAGCAGATTAAGTTGCAGTGGTATCCATATTTGATTGTTATTTCTTTCTTTCTCTGCCGTCCAATCTTGTCAGGAGAAAAAAAAAGTTTGAAAAACAATAGCTCACTCTCAAAGTGGTTCCCCTCCAACATTTCTACGTTTTCTTGAGAAACCCGTGTGCTCATTCTTTAAAATAGCTAAGCAGGCCTTTTGTTGTGATCTGATTTAGCCACTTCCTCATGCGAATGACCTGCGTCCCAGAGGAGTGTTCCTGTTAAGACACATGATCACAGCACTCACTCATGCTTATAACAACTACCTTGAGTGTGTCTGTCACGAAGTCACATGACGATTGTCTGCCAGTGAGTACAACCCTGCTAGTAGTTCACATTGCAGGTCACCAGGATCAAGTCTCACATGTGCACAACTCTGACTGCTCACCTAACACCCCATTGACCCAGTGTGAGGTGAGTGGATGGGCCACATAGTGTAGTGTGGACATACAGTGTGTGTCTGTGTGTGTGCGTGTGGACGCACATTATACAGGCACCCACCTCTCTGTGTCAGCAGTGTATCTCTGTGTGACCCCGTGTGTTTGTGGATTTAAGTCCCCTGACAAGGGCTAGAGGGTTCTCCTTTCCTCAGTTGGAAAACCGAAATCCTTTTGAGAATTATCAAAAATCTCAAAGCCAACTCCATTGGAAACTTTTTAAATCCAAGGGAGATTTGTTAAAAACAGAATTTAATGATAACCTAGCATTTTAATCAGAACGTTATATCCACTGGGAGTTGCCTATTGTCCTCTATTATTGAACACTGAAGCTTATTAGGGGGTTAAGTGTTTGTTTAAGGTTTACCTTAATGGTAGCTGTTTAGGGAGGGGAGATTCATTCGCTTTCCCTGCCCAGATATTCCCAGCAGGATCAGGGATTTGTAAAGGCCAATGCCACCTAACCCTGTTGATACAGTTTTTACACATACTCTTGTACAAATGACTAGAATTAACTGAAGGGTGAAGTGGCGTAATCCCTGGCATTAGCATCTATTTGCTCAAAAGGGAGATAGGAGAAAAAATGGAGTGTTAAACTGATGTGGACATCTGCAAATGGGGAGCAGTCTATTTACGTTCAAAGATTATTGCAAACGCAAGGCATTGCTGAGCCACTTCCTGCACCTATAATGGAAGAATGGCACAGAGCCTTTATGTCTTGTGGATGAGAGTGAGAGAGACACACACACACACAGAAAGAGAGAGGGAGACAGAGAGGAGAAAGAGAGAGAGAGGGAGAAAGAGGAGAAAGAGAGAGAGAGAGAGGAGAAAGAGAGAGAGATAAAGAGAGAGGGAGGAGAAAGAGAGAGAGAGAGAGAAGGAGAAAGAGAGGAGAAAGAGAGAAAGAGAGAAAGAGAGAGAGAAAGAGAGAGAGAAGTAGTGAGAGAGAGAGGAGAAAGAAAGAGAGAGAGAGAAAGAGGGGAGAGAGAGAGGGGGAGAGAAAGAGGGGGGGGGGGAGGGAGGAGGGAGGAGGAGGAGGGAGAGAGAGAGGGAGAAAAGAGGGAGAGAGAGAGAGAGGGGAAAGAGTGAGAAAGAGAAAGAGAGAGAGAGGAGAAAGAGAGAGAGAGAAATAGAGGAGAAAGAGAGAGAGAGAGAGAGAAAGAGAGGAGAAAGAGTGAGAGAGAGAAAGAGAGAGAGAGAGAGGAGAAAGAGAGAGAGAGAAAGAGAGAGGGAGGAGAGAGAGAGAGAGAAAGAGAGAGAGAGAGAAAGAGAAAGAGAGGAGAAAGAGAGAAAGGGAGAAAGAGAGAGAGAAAGAGAGAGAGAGAGAGAGAGGAGAAAGAGAGAAAGAGAGAGAGAGAGAGAGAGAAATAGAGAGAGAGAGAGAGAGAGAGAGAGAAAGAGAGAGAGAGAGAAAGAGAGAGAGAGAGAGAGAGAGAGAGAGAGAGAGAGAGAGAGAGACACAGAGCGAGACAGAGAGAGACAGAGAGAGAAAGAGAGAGAGAGAGAGAGAGAGATATCAGTTTTACTTTTCACAATTAGTCCTCATGTTGTGGGGG
>OMLC01001775.1:0-11244 GCA_900302585.1 Regalecus glesne
ACACACGATGGAGGTCAGAGGACAGCAGAGATAGGAATGACCATAAGGAAAGCAAGTATACGGGGCGGCAAAGCTCAGTGGGTAGAGCGGTCGTCTGGCAATCGGAAGATTGTAGGATGGATCCCCGGTCCTGCACACAGCATGTCGAGGTGTCCTTGAGCAAGACACTGAACCCCTAGCTGCTCCCTGAGCGCCATATGTTGGCAGCTCACTGCTCCTATACAATAGGATGGGTTAAAATACAGAGAAATCCAAATTTCCCCCTTGTGGGACTGATAAGGGAATCATTATTATAATAATAATTATTATTATTATTGTGAAATGAAGACTGGTGCTGGGGGACAGTTGATTGTGAATGTTTACTGTAAACCCACACATGCAGATCAGTATTTACAGTTTGACTCCCACCACCCTCTGGAAAATAAACTGGGAGTCATCAGGACTCTGTACCACCGGGCTGAGAACAGGTAAGGTAACGAGCGGGTGAATTTAATGCTACTGCTCTTTTAAGGAAATATTTGCAACATCAAGACTACCTACCAAGTGGAATGCTTTGCTGTCTGGTTTCACTTTGTGTTTTTCCATGTATTTTATAAGGCTGCAGTTTGTGTATCTGTAGTAAAGGAGAGGAGCACATGTTTGACTGATACATACTTTGTGAGCTGTAACATGAGAAACTTCGAGATAGATGTAAAATAATCAGCATTAAATATACCCATACGTTTTTTCCTAATTTAAAACATGTAAACAAAATCTGTGCCCCCTCCCCCCCAATAAATAAATAAATAAAATAAAACCAGACATGAATAAATGGGGACACCGCCTCTCTGCGGTCTTACGTGTTCCTCCTGAAGTCTTTCATAAGAGTTGAATGTTCTGGCATCTTCTTGATGTCCTCCCAATCTTTATCTATGGAAATGAGGTGAAGGAAGGATTACACTAGATCACGTCACTCATTTAGTCCAAGAGCAGATTATTTCAGTTTAAGCTTTAGACATTTCTTCCATCGATTTGGACGTTTTCTGTTGAGGGTCTGGGTCAATGTTTCTGAGCTGTAAATGCTCATCGTGTACTATGACGTTTACTTGTCACAATTAGGACAACAGTGCTGTGCAATATTTGGTACATTATGCAACTCTTAAAAAGGTATTATTTTCTCATCAATACGTCACAGAGAAAAAACATCTGATAGGAAATTACAAGTTAAAAGAGGGAAGATTATTTTTCCACTGAATATTTGCTGGGAGTGGAGTCTCACCAGCCGGAAAGCCCATGACGTTGAAGATGCGGTCCAGTTGGTCGTGGTGGTAAGGGTTACTAGTTTTGATGTCCTCCTGGCGACAGTGGAAAATGGGCTCAGACGTCAACAGCTCCGCGAAGATGCAGCCAATTGCCCAGATGTCTGAGAGAGGCAGAGAGAGAAGGTACAACACTCTCACTGTTCACCTCATCTCTGTTCATACATGTTAACACGTATGGACGGCAGCATAGACAGCCTATCATCAATGGCTCTCACCAATGGCTTTGGTGTAGTGCCGGGCCCCAAGCAGCAGTTCAGGTGCTCTGTACCAAAATGTGACCACCACCGGGTCCAGATCGGCTAAAGGCTTCAGTGGTGAATTGAAGAGTCGTGCAAAGCCCATGTCCGCTGAAAAGAGAGTAAACAACCAAATTATATACAGCCAATGATATGCTGGGAAACTTTGAAAATATGCGATATAAAAACTTAAATAAGAAGTAATCTTGCACATACCAATCTTTACTCTACCCCTCTCTGGCCCCTCTCCCATCACTAAAATGTTGGCTGGTTTCTAAGGGAGAAAAATGATACAACTGTTGTAAAAATCCTTCCATTACCCTAGTAAAATAAACAGTGAGGGGGTTCACCAAAAATGGATCCAGATTAGTTTTGCACAATTGGTGAACAGTACTAAGCTGAAAATCCGTTCTGTGTTTTGTATTGGAAAACTGCTGTGCTGCCCTCTAGTGGTTATAATCTGACCACTGCATCCCCAAAAAGAGCTACCATTTGCCTCTCCTGTGCACTGAAGTGAAAGTTTGTGGCAGTAAGAAAATGTAGCCCCACATCATACCATATAAACATCTGCAAGTGAGAGTTAAATTTAAAAAAACTATTTTAGTGAATGTTAAATCCCCCCAGACCCTCCAGAAAAAACTCAGCGAACAAACATCAAGGGATTACTACAGAGATTTTATGCAATCTAAAAGATATTATCCATCTCAAATGAAAATTAACAGAAAGTATATAATTGACATTCATGTGGCTATGGTCCACAAATAAACATACAAGCCTCAGAAACTATCTGCCTTTCATAGATGGTCGATCTAATCACATTCTTGCCTCCTCCCTGCTGTTATCTTGTCCTCTGTTCATAACCCTCCCACTGAAATGTTCCTGCCATTACTCTTCTTTCTGTCTTCCCCTTTGCTTCTCCTCTCTCCCTCACTCATCCTCTTACAAGGTCTCTGTGCAGGACCCAGTTTGCGTGGAGGTAATGGATGCCATCCAGGATCTGGTAGAGCAGAGACTTGACCATCCCCCTGGGAAGCTGTAGGGGCTTCTTGTTAGCTTTGGACGCTCTGTGGAACTTAATAATGTGCTATAGAAAGATAAGATAAAATAAGAGAAGATAAAATATATTACCGTCTTCATTTGTGAGAGATAGAAAGGCATTAAAATAAATAAGGGTTCCTGTTCTTCCTCTTCTTGCATTTGCATGTTTGCAAGTATAAGTTCAGACTAGGGGGATAATGAATAACGTTGCCATTCGTAGTGTGCCTGTTTCTACTTCTGTAATGGGGAGATGAAATGCCACAGTTAGGTAGTAGAAAACAGCAATTTCATTCAATTATGAAATCTCACTACTTGTGTCCGACAATGCTAATACAGTAGAGAGTGCATGAAATGAACAGTGGATCTCCGTGTTTGTCCGTATCTGAAATATGTATTTATGTTAGGGCTTCAAAGTAAATTCAGAGAAGAATCTAAAATTTCAATATAGACATTTTCCCTTTCAAAGGTTGCATTGGTTTGATTTTTTGAAGGATACGTGTGTGAAAAAGCCTTTTCAAAGGTATTAATGCTGCAGAGCATTCGTGACCTACAAGTCAAGTTTGATATGAGAGAAAAATCTTGAGCTCTGTTCTTAACGACAATATCTTACGTTTACCCTTTCTCCTCTGGATAACGGCATGGCGAAAAAAGATGTAATACAGATAGACATGTCTATATAATCATCATTTGTAAAAGTAACAAACAAATCATATGTGTCAGTGTGTGTGTGTGTGTGTGTGTTACCCAAAGGTCATGCTCGGCATAGTCAAACAGCAGCCATACTTTCCGGTCTGCATGCGACAGAAATACTTTCTGCAGTGAGATGACGTTAGGGTGTTTCAGCTCCCGCAGCAGCTGCAATTAAAAAAATCCTTTCAGAGGGACTGCCTAAGACTGATATTTGAGGCAACACACTCTTATGGATCAAATCAGCAGTAAGCCATTATCTAATCTACCCAATTTATTACAGAAGTAAATGTTAAAGTGTGTACAACCTCGCACATGGAATATTGAAAATATTGTGAATAGCTAATATAGGTAGGCATACAGTATCTATATTAATTTATGATGCATGAGAGGTCCATTTTAAATGTTATGATCAGTCCCCACATTGTGGGGGATGGACACGGACTTGAATAGAGCAAGAAGGATTAAGACGAGGTGCTCTTCCTGACACGTTGTGGTGGTGTCGAACCTGCTGCCTTTGGCTCCTCAGTTCCCAAGGCGCACGCTCTACCACTATGCTACCACGGCTCCCATTAATATATGCTGCATAATATGATCCATTATAATCGACGTGAAGTCTCAACATTATGTCGGGTGTCAGAA
This sequence comes from Regalecus glesne, assembly GCA_900302585.1. NCBI lineage: Eukaryota > Metazoa > Chordata > Actinopteri > Lampriformes > Regalecidae > Regalecus > Regalecus glesne. Next base: position 3,905 of record OMLC01001775.1, read on the forward strand.
AGCAAACAAATAATAACAGGTGAAGGGACACAGAGACTGGAGAAAAAAAGACGGACTTACTGCAATTTCTCTGCAGGCAGACATAGAGATGCCAGTGCCTTCAATCTGCTTGAGGGCATAGTCCTTATCATCCTTCCTACAAACACAGAGGCATAGTAACATCAACACCAGAGTAGACTGCGGCTCCCCTGAGAGCTGTCTGCCCACGAGCATGATGGGGGGCACTTGGCAGCTGGTAGAGGGACATTGAGAGAAGGCCGAGTTGCATTACCTTCACATTTGTGTGATCAAGCTCACCTCTAAGGCTCAAAACAATAGCCAGGACAGGAAATGGACCCTCACTGGCAGCTGGCAAGGAACAAACAGGGCACGGGAACAGTCCCTCACTTGAATTAACCGGTTAGTATCCCTCCCTCGCCCTGGCCTACATCATCTTATAAACCCAATGCTTTGTGTCTCCTCAGGCCCAGTCCAAATCTTGCAGCACAAATTGGCTCATGGTACCTCATAAACAGCAATCTCCTAAAGCCAACACAAACATATTTAAACACTTTGGGGCACTTTAGTGTGGTTCTGCCCAGGCCATGCTAATGTATCTGCTGAAAGCCTCCCGGAGCTCCCTCTGGATCTGGTCCAGACCAAATTAAGACTGTAGTGGTATGGGGACAGACATAATCAGAGAAATGAGAAGGAAAAATGCATGTGGGTACATTTATTGTTCAAGAAACATGTGACCAAGGCAATAGAATATTCTAATACAATCTTCTTTAACTGGGTTCATAAGAGGAAGAGCAAACCATTTGTCCAGAATTGGTAAACAGACTTGTTCTCATGAAGCCATTGCTGATTATTACTATCTGCAACTCATGAAATAAAATAACAGGTTTTCACTACTTCATTCTGAAGAAAACATTGATCTCATTTACAGTCAAGAAAACAGTATGGATTGTGTACACCATCCAAACCTGTAATAAATAACATTATCCATTGGGAACCTCTTGAGAATAATCCATCACGATATGTACATAGCTTGGTAAGTGTGAGGCATTAATTGCAAAGAGCTTTAAGTGGTCACTAGACTAGAAAAGCACTATATGAGAACAAGTCAATTTCCAATTTTTTGAAGAAAATGTGAGAGATGAGGATAAAATACATGAAAACTAATTAAAATGGTATATGGTCACGGCTTCATGTAAATAAAACGAAGTGTCTTTTGAGCCAGACACTGAATCTCTAGCCAACCTCCTTTCACTGAATGGGTTCAGGGATACGCTCCAGTAAGACTCCGGATAAGCGGTTGACGACGGATGGACAGTAAATAAAATAACCAAACTGCCTACTGCTCCAAACATCAACGAGTCATTCTAATTGCACCTGCTTTCACTCTAACATCAAACATGGTATTTTCTTCCACTAATCTTTTATTTTACAAAGTAAATAAAAAAAAACTATTGCTGAATGTCTACGGCACACAAGGGGGCAACCCAAGTGGCTTTAAAATGCAGCAAATGTTTGCATGCACATCAGGAGATGCATAATCTCTCCTCGAACAGAACAATGAGTAAATACACCTGTGTGTATGAGATAAAGAACGAAAACCACCACAGTAGCAAAACGCAGGATCTACGAAGCAGATGGATTGGGGGGGATTTACACAAGGCTGTGTCAATTCTGTCAGCGCCTTTGACAGGACCCAAAGCTTTATGGGTGCCATTTGCAGCCCCGGGGGCTCTGGCTGGTTGTCCAAATGAAACCACGGACGTAATTACAATTAATCCTTTTAACATTCTCAACTGTCTCTACGCTCGACTTCGGCCTCGACCACGTCTCCCCTGAAACACGGTGACTTGAAGCGACCCCCGGTAATAAAAGAAGGGCAGTGGAGATTAATTGCGTGGCTGACGTAAGCTGATAACCAGCTCGCTACTCAGAGGCCTTGCTGGTTATATCAACTCACCCATCTTTTCTTTTCGCTTTGTACACATGTCCATAGGTGCCTCTTCCCACTTTGCATCCCTCGTATTCAAACAGGTCCTCGACTCGTTCCCTTTCGCCCGTCAGCTTCACTTTGAAATCATAGTCCATTTTTACTGTCGTTTAGGCCAATTGTTGTCTTATTCCTTTTTAAAGCGCCGCTCTGGGAGGCAACTAGGCTACTTCAACAAGCTCGCTTGGTAATTTTTGCTAGTTGCCTGCCCTGGCGTGGCCTTCTCTCTAGCCCAGATTCCACATCTAGTTTTTGGGCTGAATTGTGTGTGCCAAGGAGGACGCACCGTTCACAGGGACGGCCAGTTGTAAACGCAAACGGGGTATTCCTTTCTCTTCTTGCTGCGTTTCTCAGCCGGTATCTAACCAGAGGTGCACTCGGCGACGGCTTATCCGCGCACGGCACTGTCGTGAAATGTCGTGAGGACAGACTAGCAATCGAGAAAGACTCGGAGAAATTGGAAAGCACCACGTGGAATTGAATTTGTGAAAAAGAGACAGTGGGATTATTAACAAAATCCCGTGAACATTAAACATGAGTGATATATGTGCGCTGTAGTTATCCCTTATTTTGTATTGACCAGAATGACGCACGTTTTATACCTGTGCCAACAAAGCAACTCACCCCCCCCCAAAAAACGCGTTCTGAATCAGACAGAATTCCTCCGAATCAAATGAAGCAAATAAATCCACGTTGGCTTTATGTAAAGGGACGCGGAGTCAAATGCATTAAGTTTTGTAATATTCCAAAATCTTCGTCCATTAAACAAAATAAGGATATGGGGTAAATTAGAAACCGTATCAAAATCGCTATCAGGCAAAAGCTCGACTGATTTGTCCATACAGTCACTACTACGTTGTAGTTGGATTGGGGACATCAATTTTTGTTGTCCCCAATCCAACTACAGTGTATTCACAAATCAAATGGCCGTGACAGTTAGATTAAAACATGTAGGATCGATTAAAATCAAGATATCACACTGTTAGAGAAATGCCTAGCTGACCAATGAAAACAAAGGTGAACAACAGCCAAATACACTGGAAAAAAATGTACACATAAAACTATAACCATAGCCTTACAAGCAAGCCTTTATTATAACGGTCTTTAGTGTGTTTTGAAAGAAAAAAACAGTATAGAGAGCTTCATAAGAGTTTAATAGATTACTGTGTTACAATGTTAAAAGCCTGTAGCAAAAGGTACAATAGATCATCATGATTAAATAAAATGTTTTCTAAATTGGTCATTCAGTTTTTTTTGTTTAGGGATCTACTTTTTACGTATTTACTTAATGACAGAAATCACTATAGTAAATTTAATAATTTGAAATTAAGATTAAAATATATGCTCGTATTAGACTTTAATATATGACCCGTCAAATTACCCTTGAAACACCCCGTCCTAATCCAAACCACACTAAACCAACATCTAATTTCAACTGCCTGACAACCAAATACAATTTATCTTAACTTATCTAAACTTGTAAACTTATCTAAACTTGTATTTCCTGACTGAAAGAGGGTGTTTGACTTGTAGGGTCGCAAAATCTGACAGATCACAGGAAAGGAAGGTTTATTCTCATTTGGAGGCTCCTTAAGTAGGAACCAATGTAGCGAGAGATTTTAGATTTTGGACGGTCTGTGTAATGTAACACCAACGGTCCCATCTTGGTTTGAGAGAGAGAGAGAGAGAGAGAAAGAGAGAGAGAGAGCAAAGAGAAACGTAAACCGTCCATAGTTCTGCTGCTTTGTCAGGTATTTAATGTACTTTATTTTTGCTGTCATGTATGATGAATCAATGTGGAGATAAAATTCTTATTTGTCATTGATTTTAATAGCTTCATAAAGCTGTATGTTGAATCTGTCTGGTAAAGAATTCATCAGTCTAGCTCGGTAGCTAGCCAACTAGCATAGCTAGCGTCAGCGTCGACAGGGAGCTAGCAAACTAATATCAGTAAAGCTATTTTGCTATCGCACGGTTAGCCGAAAATGTTACGCGTTTAAAATGATCGCCCACATCCATGAGAGCTGAAAAAACTAGCTAATACTTCATACGGGGGATGAATTTCATGTTGGGGCATGTATTCACACTATGCGAGTTGAATTAAATGAGGTAAAATCGACATTCTTTGTTTGTCTTCATCTATCACCCTGTTCTTAGATGGACACCATTTATTTTATGATGTCCCGCCTACGTGATGCAGCGTATGGACACTTTGCATGTCTATCATTGCTTCTAGGCCGATGATTGGTAGCTAGCTAGGATGACAGCGTCACTTTTGACGCTCCTTTTCCTCTGGCTTCTTCAACATGGCCTTTCTGTGTGTGGATTAGCTAGCCACATTTGCCACTCAGCTAACATTCGTTAGCAGGAACAACTCATTGTGTTTTGGGAGTGCCTCCGTGTCTATGATTCACACTGATTGAAATACGACACTAAACGCTACCATGACTTAATCTTACAATACATTTGGGTTAAATTTACACGCTAGCTGTTTGACGGAAGGATAGCTATGCTTGTTTGATTTATGTTAGCCTTATCTAGTTTTACTCGACCTCTTGCTGGCGGAGTCTGTCGGTACAAAATGGATGGCGTAGTCTGGCTTGTAAACAAGATTAGTCTCTGCATAGCGAGGACTAATGAGATATTTCAGTTTTCCACAAACTAAATATTATAACGTTCTTATCGGGTAGTTTAAATCTACCGTGGTTATGCATGACACGCAGATATAGTCAGGAGTGTAGCGTCCCGATTGCATTGAAGTGAGTTCTATCAACAGCTGGTTCAGTCATTCACCTTATGCTTAAACGATAAAACATAATGTTTATTTGTGTAGCATTGTTTGTGTCGGTGTACGTGACGTTAACCATCATCTCCAGATACTGCTTACTGCAAAGGTAACGTGGGGAAGTTTCCCATAGCATTATGCTCTATCACGACATTTTCGCCCTTCTGTCTGGCAGCGCTTTCCATGGTGATGGACCCTCCCGGTGGGCGAGACGAACGGCGGAGGCAGGCGGAGCGTCTTCGACGGGAGGAAGCATACTATCAGTTCATTAATGAACTGAGCGAAGAGGAATATCGCCTGATGAGAGACAGTAATTTGCTTGGTACCCCTGGTGAGGAGGAACCCATTTTGTCATGACGACAACCCAACTTCTCACTTAATGAATTCCCATATACCTTTTCTTAGGATTTCATTCATCACAATGGTTTGAGATGCACAGAGGCATAAAAGGGCTCATTTTCACCTAGCTGAGTATAATGGCTTTTATGTTGTTGCAGGGGAGGTGACTGCAGAAGAGCTCCGTCAGCGTCTTGATGGAGCGAAGGAGCGTGTGTCATCTCAGCCCCGTCCTGAGCAGCGTATGCAGCTAACCGAGTCTGGAGACCAGGAGGGCAGCAGTGGTGAGGGAGAAGAGAGAGGCACCGGTGGGAGACGAGGTGGAGCTGGAACAGGTAGAGAAAAAAGAATAGTTAGTATAATGCATCATTTCCTCCAGCTCTGACTAACTTGCCTTGTACAAGCAATTATGTACTGAGGTTTAATCTTTTTTAAATTCTTATAATCCATTGGTCAGATGGCTAATGGGAATGGGAGCTGCAGTAGCTCAGTGGGTAGAGCATTGCATGCCTTGGGAAGTGATGAGGCAGAGGGAGTGAGTTTGAATCCCCTGTACAGGTATCTGGCCTTTAATCCACCAACCTCCATCAAAGTCTGTCCAACCGTACAGCGTTGGGACTAATCATGGCGTGTAAAAAAGATCTTAGAGTCAGCCAGCCAACCAAAGGTGATTTGAACATGATAGCCTCTTACATGCCTCAGATCAATTTTTAACTTGGGACTAAAATAGGTAAATAACAAAATGGTAGGGGCTGTGGTCGCTCAGTTTTAGAGTGTGCGTCTCCAAATTGGGTGTTGCGAGTTCAATCCCACCGCGGGGCATCAGGAAAACGCGTCCAGGCTTAGTTCTCCATGCTCAGTAAATGTGAGGCATTTATTGTAAAGTGCTTTGAGTTGATCGCAGGATTAGAAAAACACTATATAGAAATTAGTACATTTACAATAGAAACGTGACATCTTCTGTTTGGTCAATCTATTTTGTTTAATGTTTTAAATACTGATGAAACTAAATGGGGCAACAATCTTTCCATTATACACAGAGATTAATGAGAAATCCGATTTAAGTAGTTATGGATATGAGTTGGTCCACTTTGTACTGACAGTGGTTCTAGCTTTAAAACAAATGTGCCAAAGAGATTATTTTCCTACAACAACTGAAGCTTTTGTAATGAAATTCTATAATTATAATAGTAAAAATCATCCTGGTCATCTTTATTTGTATAGCACTTTTCAGAGAAGGAGATTCAGCAAGCCTTTTCAGGGCAGGAACATTGTGCCATTAAGCCACCTCACCGTTCTGTGTAAAATTACGAAGATGGAATTGGGGGGGGGGTCATTGTTGATCTGGCATTTAGCTGGCAGCAGAGGTAGTCACAAAGCTGAATTGAGTCTGTGTGAAAGAAGCAGCTGGCCCCCTTACTTGTTGTGATATACGTTGTGACGCCTCTGGTTCCATAACATTGGCATGCTATATAAATCACACAATGGAGCACGATTATGCCACCTTTCTTTGGTTCAGTCCAGGGGGGAAAACAGCAGGTATAAAGATTACTATTCAGTACACTGCTATTGCAATAAAAAATACATGTTTTTACATCTCATAATTATTTCCCATGTTGTGGTGGTGGGCACAGACTTAGATGGAGCTAGGGGGATTAAGGCTAGATTTCCTTCCCAGTGTCGTGGTAGATTCGAACCTGCTGCCTCTAGCTTGTCAGTTCCCGCAGTAAGCTCGTGAACCACTGAACTACCGTAGTCCTCATATATATTACATTGTTATTGCAGTGTCTTTAAAAATGCCTGCTGATTTTCCGAGAATATGTCCATTTTCTACAGGTCACTTTTATGTCGATTCATTGTGATGACCATAATTTTTCTTACAGGAGCTACAGATCCAGGAGCAGAAACCTCTAATGGCGACTCGTTGCTAGAGTGGCTAAACACTTTCAGACGTACTGGAAATGCCACACGAAGTGGGCAGAGTGGTAACCAGACATGGCGTGCAGTCAGCCGGACCAATCCTAACAGTGGAGAATTCCGCTTTAGCCTGGAGATCAACATCAATCACGAGCAGCCTGAGCCAGGGGAGCACAATGATGCCTCAGACCCTGCGGAGCTGTCCATGGCTGCTCCAACGACAACTTCAACTTCTATACGTACTGCCTCTTACCTCCCCAACCCCCGTTCCTCATCCTATAATACACAAAGGCCAGCCCCATACCCCTCCCCCCG